>CM076569.1:539315430-539455551 GCA_034641835.2 Pinus albicaulis | reverse complement strand
CTAAGGGGGTTAAACCTTTAGGTAAAATATTATCCTTAAGATTCACTATATCTATTTCATCTTCAATAATTTCTTCAATCTCTACTTTCTCTAAGCTATCTATGTCAGTTTGACTAAATCTAGTGGGTTTATCAAACTTTATTTTATTTACATCTAATTCATTTAAATCTATTTCACAATCCAAATCATGATTTATTGTAAAATTTATATCTATAATAAAATTCTGAAATTCTCCTTGATTATTCATAAACTTGTAAATCTGTTCATCCTAAGAAAAAATCTGCCAATACTTTAAATTATCTGAAATTATTGGCCTAATTTTGACTTCAACAATATATTTGTGATTAGTTTGGAATGGTAAATTGCATGTACTAGCAAAATTTTCAAGACAATGGGCTTGTATATTTTGTTTTCTAGGTATAGCAACAAACTTACAGTCCAATAAATCATCAGTTAAATCTATGACAGTGTCTCTATATCTGCTTAGTCTAGGATTGCAAACAGAATAAACTCCATTTACTTTTTTTATGATCAAATCTGAATCTCCCATGATTAAAATGATTTTTCCTCCAAAGTTCCTAATGATTTGGAGTCCTAGGATGAAGGCTTCATCAGGGATAATTTTAAGGATGGAAAATTATCTTGAAGTTTAAAAAATTGGCGAATCTTACTAGTCCCTAATATGTAGACTATAAAATTTTTATTGATGTATTGTAAAAAATTTCAAATTTATAATGATATTATATATTTTTTCTATATAATGTTGGCGATTTTAAACATAAAATAATTTTATATTGTAAAATTTGGGCGAATCATTTTTATAAAAAAATGGAAATTGGCGAATCTTTTTTTTTGGAAAAACCATGGAAAATTAGCCCATTTGCGAATATTAGCCCCTAAAATTTTCCATGGGCTTCATACTCGTCCATATTGTTTGTACATTTAAATTTTAGCCTAAAAGCATGACCTTCATAATTATTGGTCTCCATATTTGTTATTCAGACTCTTACTCCTGCTCCCAACTTATTCACTGAACCGTCAAAGTTTAAATGCCATTGAGATTCATGAAAAATGTTATCATTGTTTGGTACTCTCTTTTTATCTACTAGTTCAGTTTGGATTTCATTTGTTTCAGAGTTACAAAGCATGAAATAATCAAGGTCAGTTGGTGTAGAGTAAATGGGGTAATTTATAGATCTTTCATCACTACTGACCATGTACTTCATTAATTTTTCCCTATATAACTTTGTAGGCTGGCCAAACACTGATATATTAGAAAAAGACATGTCCAATTGTAGAGATCCCTACAACTTTTCTCCCCATGAGCGAGAAAGTAGCATACCATATTTTGGTGGGATATAAGCTACCAAAATGTCCATTAATATGAGATTAAAAGGGTATTGAACTAGTGTTACACACAAATCCTTAACTAAACCTAAGCATTTAAATTTATTGGAATAAAAAGAAAACAAATATTTGTATGGCCTTGTAATTTCTATATTCAAAGTTTCCATGATGCCTTTTGGAATTAGATTATGGAAAGCTCCTGAATCTAGCATTGTGTTATGTAGAATTTGATCATTAATTGTGAGACTGGTATAAAATGGAGGAACCGCACCATCTGCATGTTTTCCATTCACATCTAGGCCAAAAATAAACTTCGGCTGATCATCATTTAGATTTATGGACTCTTCTCCATTATTCATATTTAATGTTTCAGTTATGGTTGATTTATACAAGTCATTCTTTACCAATTCATTCAAAGGAATTGGTATTTTCATTTTTGCAATTTCTAATTGTATGTTGAATGCAGGTTGAGTTTTGCTGATTTGAATTAGTTCTTCTTTGGTAACTAAGGTTTGTGTTGATTTGTCTTGCTTTTATACAGTTGTTTTTTTCATTTTCAATTGTTTGAGGATTCTTTGATTGTGTTTCTTGTGTTTTACTACTTCTAATTTTATTTTCAGGGATTATTTGTGAAGCAGTAAATGTTCTTTCTAACTTAGAATCTCCAGCAGATGCTTTTGATGCAACAGTTTTTGGGTCTACTGTTTTAGGATTAGCAGTAGGTTTTTTGAGATCTAAATTTGTTGTTTTTACAGAATTAGAGGCTTTAACATTAGTATATTTTTCAGGATATTTTGCAGCCTGAGCAACTTCATCAGTAATACCAACAATTTTAGGGTCTGATGCTTTCTTAGGAATATATTTTTTTTGGGAAGAATTTGACTTTTGCTTATTTCTCCTTGGGAGAATTTGCAGAGCTTTTGTTTTGGGAGCTTCTACTGTTTTCTGATTCTGATTTTGGGAAGTTTTCCTAGTAAAAGACTCATTTTTTTTCTTATTTCTAAGGTTATATTGGCTGTGTATTTTATATATTACATATTCATAACCTTGCTTATAATCAAAGGATTCACTAGAATCTAATTTAAGCTGTTGAAGTTCAAACAATTCCTGATCTTCCTAAGAAATGAAAATAGTATTATTGTCATCAATTCCCATTAGATTAATAGTATCCTCCTCATCATCATTATTATTCTGAGAAATTTCTGCATAGTTCTCTTGGAATGGTGGCCTAATTGTTTGGTCTAAGGATGTTTCTTTTTCTTTTCCAGAATTTATGTTTTTTCTAGAATTTGGATTTCTAATCTGTTGTCGGTAATCCCACTAAGGTCCTCTCTCTATATTATCTAATCTATCAATCACTCTTTCTAAATTTTTAGCTATAACATCCATTTTTGTACCTGAATTAGCATTCTCTTCTTTAATAGTCACTTTTCTTTCATTTCTAAGTCTAGATTTTCTAGCTAAAATGTTCACTTTACACTAACTGCATCATTTTTCATTTTTTCTAAGGTGTCTGCACCTCTTTCCCTTAATTGACAAGCCATATATGTGTCAAATCCATCAGGGAATTTTAGCAGAGTTGAATGAGTAGGTTTCATATTTTGCAGGGATAGAATTATAGACACTATTATACATGGTGCAATAATCTTGGACTGACTCATTTGGAGCTCTTTTCAAAGAATCAAATTCAGACAAAATTTGGAGGGGGTTATTTTTCTTTTCCAATTTATTTAAAAACAAAGTAAAAAAGATAGCTAAATCAGTTACACTACCAACAGCTAAATCTTTAAACCACTTCTTAACTTCTTCTATTAAAGTTTGTGAAAACAGTCTCATTTGAACATTTGAATCATCGATTTTATAAATTTCAAATAAATCTGTCATTTTAGTAATGTGTTGCTGAGCAGTATATTGGGTAGTGCCATGAAACAGTGGTATTTCATTTTGATAGTCTTTTGGCATACCATGAAGTTGTTGTGGTAGGACAAGGGGAGCATATCTAGCAGCCATAGCTTGAAGCTTAGATTGACTAGGAGGTAAGGTAGAACTACTTGGAGCTGTGCTGTAAATGATAGTGGATGAATTATAGATTGTATTTGAAGTACTGGGAAATTAGGATGATGTTTTTAAGAAATAAAAAGGTGAACTAATGGATATAGTGGATGAAGTGATTGGTGGAAATAACACTCTAGGTTATAGAGGTAACCTAGGGATAAATGGATTTGTAGATGAGTTGGTGGTAGAATTTATGAATGGTGTAACAACATAAAGAGATTATATCTACCTGGAATTATTGTGGTATTTAATTGGGAAGTTGAAGGTCTATTTGCATAAGTCAATAAATGAGCTAATTCAATAGCTTCATCAATATATTTTAAAATACTAACATTAATCTCTTCAACTTTGGTCTGATATTAAACTTTCTTAGATCTAGAACTTACTATAATAGATTTTTGTTTTGCATTCAAAAATGAAATAAAAGAAAGGTCTAAAACAATAGTTTTTAAATCACTTTCATATTTAATTTTAAATAAGGAATGCTCAAATTTCAGATGAAAATCAATGTCTTGCAGAATTTCTAATTCACTTGGTAATGAATTGACTCTTATTAATGACATTTCAGCCTCTAAATTCTCTGTTTCTTTTTTCCTTTTACCAATTCGGTCTGGGTTATCTACTATAACAGCAAGCGTAGGATCTGGGTTAGACCTGGTATAATAGGTTTTCCTTGAAGCCATAATTGCAATTTTTCAATACCCACAACCTATTAAAATAATCTTAAAGTAAAAGGATAATTTAAAGTATTCATTTAAGACTAATTTTATGACTGAGGACTAGTTATTTCCCCAGTATGGTCGACAATAATGTTATCACTCCAGTAAATTCTTAAGTTCTGGAATTTTGGTTTTTATTCAAATAATACTAGAGGTAACCACAAACCTACTTCAAACTCTAGGATCTAGCCTTCCTAGGGTTGAGATAGGGCTCTCTCTTTCAAGTTTAATTTTTTACTTATTTATGAATATTAGGCTAATTATTAAAGTACATATTTGGTTTGGTTTTGTTGGAATTGGTGGGAAAATTTCACTTGGACAGTAGATAGAGGGAAATCTACTTATCCATTGGGCTATGGAGTCTAAGTCAAGCTAACAAAACTGGGATCAAAGCCTAAAAGGTCAAATGTCTTTAGGGTAAGATAGATAACCCTAGGAGATACTGGGAAAATTGGTTTTTGAGATGGTATGATTGGGATAAAGGGCACTTAAGAATCCTTAAATCTGGAAAATGGGAGTAGAAGATAGAGGTCAAACGGGAGAGGGAGAAATTAAGAATTCCCTACACCAGAAATTAGAAGAAAACAAAGAAATGATAACTAGTTAAAAAAAGGGTTCTATTAACATGTCCTGTAGTAATACTCCTTCTTATACATTTAGATTTAGAATTAAAACAGAGATGTACGCATGTAAAAAAAGAAGATAAAAATGAAAATTTTAAGAGAGTACTTCACTCTAGATAGCTTATCACAGGGATCCTGAAGTATGATGCAAAATAGGTGATCCAGTCTGCTACTCAAAATCGAAATCCAAAGCCTTCAAGTGAACGAAAATATCTATAGTAATCTCCAGCAATTTTATTCCACACAAAAATACTTCAAAGAGTGAAGTACTTATACATAATGTTTGAAAAAATATCCTAGACAACTTCTAGGAAGTAACTTAGGAAAATAAAATATCTTACAACAATAATAGTGATAGCTGCTCAACAACTAGCAAGCTGTCCTATTTTATTTGAAATAAATAGAAATTTTTTTTAAGAGAAGGAGCAGTTGGCTTCTTATGTGTCCTCTTTGTTGTCTCTTTAGATATTTTTCAAAATCTAACTTGCCTTCGCTGATACTCTTTCTCACTGATACTCTTTCACTTCGGATACTCTTTACCTTCAGTAAAACTTCTTTCTGCTGTAAAATCTGTTTTGATATTAAAATCAGCAAACAAGTTTTTTATTCTTCATTTATTTTCCTTTTATTCTTCATAGCAAATCAGTTAATGCTTTCCACTCCTCATTTTTAGGAATTCCAATATTCTTGAGTTTCCTAAAATTCTCATCAGCCTCAATGTACCTGGAAAATGTGGACTTGATGACAGATAAATGCTTGATCTCATACTACAAATAAAACAAATCTTCAAAACTTTTTAACAATACTTTTCCTATGGGAATACCTTGACTTGTTGGCTTTTTCACCTACTTCTTGGCAGGTTCTCTTATCTTTTTGTCATAATCATTCTGAGGCATTAACTTATCATTGATAACCATGATATCAGGAAGTCCCTTTTTCTTTAAATTGGTGAATTTAACCATGAATCTACTAACAACGGTATTCCTTCCTTCACATTTCTCTTCAAGCTACCTCATAAAATTTATTTTGGTGTTGAATTTCCTAATTTCTAGGATATTTGTTGTCCTGTCATTTGTTTTACATTCGTCAAGTTCCTATCTATTCTTTTTTTTGAGGAAATTTATTAACCTTACTACCTGTTCTGGTTTATCTGCCAAATCAGCTTGTGTCTTTTGGATCTCTACTTGGGCTGGCAATAGTAACTCTCTCTGCTCAAAAATCACCTGAATTGAAGGCCAAACATCATGGATGTCTTCAATTACATTATTCCATAGGTAATTTTTAATATATGATATTTGATCCTTGAGTGTGAATTCTCTTTGGAGCTTCTTTACCTCTTCACTCAATCTGTGGGAATTTTGTTCATGTATTTCGGCATCTATCTGAGTTGATTTGTTTGTCTTCTCAAGATTTTCAATTATATTTGTCAATCTATTGATTCATTGATCTTCAACGACATCTCCACCATTTCTTTTACTACTCAACTACTTTCATCTATAGGTGGAAACACTGTTGTAGACGATTCAGTTACTAAAGTTGTTGAAGAAGTCACCGGCACTATAGTGGTCAATGGCTCTTTGGGTGCCAATTTTTTCTCCTAAAGTAGAAGGCATTGTTGCTTTTATAACTAGGATGGCAGTGGGAATCACTGGTTCTTTAAATATCTCCTTTTCTTGGACAACCTGGTCCATTTGTACTTCCATTTCCTTAATTTGAGCTGTCAGTTGAAGTATCAAACTCATCATTTCATATTTTTCCTTTTGATCCTGTAAAAATTCCTTTGTCTGAGGATGCTCACCTTAAGGAAGCTTGAGTTGTTTCCTCAAGGTAGCTATGTCCTCATTTTTCTTTTTAACCAATTCTTCTACTGCTTTGATGTTTGTAGGACCATATCATACCTGTAATACTAAATCTTCTAAGGCCTTTATCCTTAGATCCTTTGCATATAATGAAGCTTTATCCATCTTCATTTGGTCTTGCATATTATAGATGGTATTTTGAAGCCTATGAGCACTAATAGCTTTTTATTACCGTAGAATTTTTTTTTTCCTTTCCATCACCTGTGCATATTCATTATTCAATTGTTCTTCATTCTGATTAGGCTCACTGATCATTAAAATGGCTACATTGGTCACTGCCTGTGCAGTGTTGGTATTCAAGGGTTGTGTTTCTTCAACATCTATTGTTACTTTACCTTTAGCTGTTGTATCTAGTTTTGGCCTCTTGTTGTAAATGGTTTTAAAATTTTTCTCTAATGTAGTCTTCGAAGTATAAGCTCCTTCTTCTTTGATTCTTTTAGTGGATGTCACTGGCTATTTGGCAATTTCTAAAGGGTGACTAGTATTCCTTTGGTTAACTGCCTCTGTTAAAGTATTTTCAACCCACTCAATTTTATTAGCAAAATTCTCTAGTTATGGCTTTGATTCATGGATAAAGGGTGTCAATTTACATTTTACCCTTAGTTTACTTAAGATCCCTTGTGGATCATAATTCCTTGGGAAGATTTCTTCTAATTTATATTCAAGTAGTTGACTTGTTGCTTCCTTTTATGCATCTCTTTGATTACATATGAATGGCCCAATTTGATTTTTGAGTTTAAATTGGGTATTTTTCTTAGCTACCATAAAATTAATTGAATCTGAATTTAGGATCTGCCTAATGTACTCTAAGGTAAAGATCCTCATTGATGGATTCTTAGATAACATGTAAGGCAATAAGTTAGAACCAAAAACTATGACTTCAATGAACTTCTCATATAAATACCAATCACCCACTTTGCTCTACTCTGATAGTTGTAATATTTTCTTCAATTCCTTACTGATTCTAGGTTGGTCTGTTTTTGTCAAGATGGTAATAAATGGATGTACAAACAACTATGAAGACTTTGAATAATTGAATTTTGTGCCTGTTAGCCCCCTAATTTTCTCTCTTTTTTCCATTTTCCCCTTCCTAAATCATAACCATTTACCATTGTTTTACCTCTTTTATGCACCCTGATCTTGCAGCAGTCCAAGCACAGTGACATATTTCGTATCAACTTTTTTTTTCACATTTTTAATTCAACTTAGCATTAATTAATCATTTATTACATGATTTACTCCTTTTAATCACTCTTTGTAACTTATCGATATCTCCAATGTTTATTTGGTAGTTAGAGTACTTACCGTGACTGCTGATCCTAGTGCAGGATCAGATCTTGCACCGTTGCCAGCACAACAAATCCTTGCAGCAGATCCAAAGCTCCTTGATCACCGCCTTGTTTTGAGCAGCTTCAGCCACAACAATAAGATCAATCTAAAGGCATCCTAGACCAAATCTTTGAAGGACGAAAGTTGGAGATTGGCTATGGCCTGTTTTACTAAACTATCTAATTTTGAAGGCTGAAAAGCTAAATTATGCGTTTGGTTATGTAATCGGTTGAATGATCTACTTTTGACTTTGGCCAAATATCTATATAATGTATAATGTAAATAGAACTAGAGGAAATTTTTGATAAAAGAAGAGAACAGATACAGAGCCAGAGAGGCTATAACAGGTTGTCGTATTTTGTTACCCCCCAAATCTGGGTTGGACGATGTATTAACGTATGTACTTTCCTTAGTGAATTAATAAAGGGAGATTCACCTCATGTTTTACAAATTGTGTTTCTGTATTTGAGCTATTGAATTCATTAAGGTACTGAGCAGTGTTTTTATTTAAAAGGGAAATGTGCTGGTTGGCTAGGGCACAGCCAACCCAGCACGTTTACCCCATTTCCCATTTTCTTGTAATTCGTGTTTACATTGTCAAGTGTGATTTAATTTTAAGCACATGCATTCCTGTCTGAGTGAAAGCGGATCCATTGTGTCAAGTAGATAAATTTCCTTTTCCTCCAATTTCCTTTCCTGCACTTGATTTCAGATTGGTTTTCCTCCGCCTGGTCCAAGCAGGAGAAATAACCCTGCACCACTGCATGTTGGTGTGGTATTTCCTTTTCTGTAAAATTATTTTTTATTGGTTTTCCCCACCTGGTCCAAGCAAGAGAAGTGAACCTGCACTAGTGCATGTTGGTGTCATGCAACAAGCCTTCTTATTCTATTTCCTGCAATATTCTTTCTTTCATTAAATTCTTATGATAGGATAAATGCATATTGATTGTTTCTTTATTGATGCACTATGTTAAGATAAAAAAAATTCACTTTTTATGTGTGCAATTTGATTTAACAATATAATATCATTTGTAATAATTAATCACTCATTTTAAGAATTAAATGCTAAGTGCAGGAAGCTCTGATCCGGTGCAAGAACTAGTTTCTTGCCATGGGATTTGAGTGCTTTGAACCTGGAAAAGTTCAAGCCCTTGAATGAAGTAAAAATCCTTTAGTAAAGACACCATTTATACCTTCTGCATAAATCTTTGTTCCTGCACTAGTGCAAGCAGACTATGAAATTGAAGGACAGATTAGTGCAAGAAGGAAATATCTAAAGGAGCAGGTTTAAGGGCCCATCTGATGAGACTGCTAAGTGTCTCTGCTAAAGAAAAACACACACTCAATATTTAAACTATAATTAGCTAGAGTTATTGCCTTTTATCTTTAATTCCCACTTGAAAATGCATTCTTCCTTGTTCCAGTCTTAGATTATTTTGATGGTTCAAGTTTCCTTTTTCTCTTAATTTGATTCTACAATATTTCCTTTAAAGAAAGTAGGGATTTATATTAGGAATATTCATTCCATATTTGGCATTTCCTGTGCTTCATCTCTAATTTTACGGATCCCCGGGGTTGACAAATTAAGTTTTGAGGAGTTTTCTTAAGTGTAATTCCTGCACCCAATATTTTGGCGCCATTGTCGGGGAGGCAATTTGATTTGGTAAGAATTTTTTGATTATACAATAGAGGTAATTTTTCCTTTAGTTTTGCAGTATTGTTTGGAAAAGCTTCTTTGAATGAATTTTATTGGTGTTAATTGATTTCTTACAACATTTTTTACTAGAATTTTATTTATTATCTTTATTTCTTTTTTGAAATGAATTCCTAGAAAAGGTAAGGGTTCTAAGCCCACTAAGGGCCAAAAGAATTCTGAAAAAAATTCTCATATTGGGTCTCCTTATGTAAGCAGGAAGCCCAATCCAATTCAAACCCATCACGCAGGAACAATCCACCTGGATTCTGGTGACAACAGCTCAGGTGTGGATCAGCCTTTTGAGAGCAATACAAGTAAAAGGGAAATAATGGTGGACCATGAAGATCATTTGGAAGGGATTGGTAAAAGCCAGGTAAGTGGAGAGAAATCCACTTTTTTATTTCCAATTGTGGATCCTGATACTGTGGTGAAAATGAAGAATATTCCACCATCAACTCTCCCTCATTTCCATGGTAAAGTTCATGAAGATCCTGACTCTTTTCTATTCGAGTTTGATATTTTGTGTAGAAGTTATGATTATTCAACTGACGCTCAAAAGTTAAGATTATTTCATGTTACTCTCAAGGACTTAGCTCTATGCTGGTTTATGGGGTTAGGAGGAAACACTATAACCTCTTGGGATCAGATGAAGAGAGCATTTTTGTCTAAATATTAAGAATATTGCAAAACTCAGGACATGCAGGATGACATTTTTACAATCATATAAGATGATGATGAAACTCTTGAAGAATACCTAGAAATATTTCTGTATTTTTTACAAAGGTCGAAACTTAAGTTTGATCCCAGTACTATTAGAACCTTGTTCTTAAGAGGACTTACTGATAATGTTAGAAATAATTTAAATATGTTAGGACAAGGTGATATTTCTCAACAAACTTTTGAACAAATTTGTGAATTATGCAGGAAATTTTCAAGAAAATAGTATAGATCCAGTAGAGGAACTCAAAATAGAAATATAGAAACTGAATCTATTTATGCTATGATTATTGGACTAGAAAATAAAACGGAAAACATGAAAATTGATATAATGAATACTTTTACCAAACAATTAGACTCTTTAAAATTGTAGCAAAAACTTATGAAGGAACAAGAGTCATTATGTATTTTCTGTCCTAAATGTAGAGACAAGCATCCTCCTAAAGAGTGTCCTCTTAATTTGAAAGAAACTAATAAGTGTGCTATTTGTGCAGAAGACCATGTCACAGAAAATGGTCCCTCTATACCAGGACTTAAAGCTGTATTTACAGTGGGACAACCTGAAGCTAAATACTTGTATGCTATGGGAGCAAGAAGGAATTGGCCTCAGGTAGGTGCAAGTATGGCTCCTAAATTTTCTCCACACTATTTTGGTTATAATATACATGGATATTCTTATCTTAACACTAATCCGCAGTGGCAGTATGGAAATCAATATCAGCATGTGAAACCTTCTCAACCATGGAAACAAGGTTGGAGAGGACCAACTCATTCTCCATATTCCTACCAGCCACCAATGCAGTCATATCCATCTACGCATACACCTTATTCAATGCCTCAAATTATGAGTCAGTTTACTCCATTTTTGCCTTCACCTCCACCCTTTGAACCTGCTCAGTTGCTTGCTCAACCTATGCCCAATCCTTACATTAATAAAGCAGTGAAAATGATCTATGTAGAAAACCCACCTTTACCATTTAAGTACCAGTCTATTCCCATTGGGTTTCATGATATTAAATTAAGATCAGGAAGGACTGTAACATCAAAAAATTAGAAGCAACCAATATTGATTGTTAAAGAGAAAGGAGAAGAGGAAACTCTTAACCATTCTTCGAAATCTATCACTAATAATCCCTTACCCTCTGAATCCTTGCCATCTTCTTCCACTTAGCCTCCCCTCCCAGAGAGGCTAGTAATGGAAAGAAGTGAGCCTATTTCTAAGACTAGTTTGGCATCTGAGCTTCAGAATATTTTCATTAAGATACCTTTGCTTCAAGCCATTAAGGAGATCCCCATTTGTACCAAGATTATTAAGTAACTCTGTCTCAAGAAACCTAGGAGGAAGATATTGGAACCCCAAACCATTCAATTTGTTGGTATGGCAGCAGAGTTGATGACAGGATGTGTGTCTATGGAAAAATATACTGATCCCCGAAACCCTGTTATCTCAGTTCATATTGGTAATGTCCTAGTCTCTATTGTGAAACCAGCTCCAAAAATAGAAGAAAAGAGATACCAATGCCTCAGAAATAAGCCACTTCGAGGGGGTAACCTCCAATACCTTACATGAATGAATAATTCTTGGATGATTCAAATTACAAAACCTCATTTCTCTATATAGGAGTCCATAGGGCCACAATGTAATCCTAGTGGAGCCATAATGTAATCCTAGCCAACCTAACAATAATAATTTAAGGGCACAATAATAACAATATGGGGGTTACAAGGGTTGTTATAGCATCATTTTTCACCTTCATATGATTCATGATTGCTTTTATGGCTTTGGGCACCCATTCCTACAGACTTGAACAAATTCACTAGAAAACAGTGTTAAAATTTCCATACGTGGGTATGCCCAGACTTTTCCGTGTGTATACGCGAGTCCACATGTACTTTTCAGCATATGCCATTAAAATCATTAAAATATATATAAAAAATCCCTATTTTCAGACTGGGTTGATGGTTACTCCAGTAGTTCAACCACCCTAGTACGTGGCCAACTATTTCCAACTGACTGAAACTACTTTGAGGGAGTATAAAAGCCCCTCATGTGCATGGCCTAAGGGAGAGAGAAATTTTATAGACATTATACTCTGTTGGAATCCCAGTTCAAGTCTGATTCCCCGTGCCTCCTGCACTTTCCCAGATTTAGACAGGAAACCCTTGTTTCCTGGAGATGTTCATCCATTTATATGCCATCTCGAGTGCACAAGTCTTGGAAGAATCTTAGCGAGGCAAGGGCGGGACGAATCCGAACGACGGTCTGCTTGAAGATCGTGGAAGGATTTAGGTGATCTCTCCACTCTTTATTTCTGTACATGCTATTCATAATAATGAAGAACCGTCTTGTTCCTGAACTCTTGTGTTAGTATCTATTTGTATATGTGGAAAGATTGATTATTAAGCAGTTATTATCGTTTATATCATATTTCACATTGATTACACTAACGTTTAGGAGAATTATATGCTGTACAACTAGGTTTCCGTGCACGTTCTTTCTTGTTTTGCAGGTTGAAGGAGGAAGGAAGGTTGCTGGGGGTTTGAATCCCGCGGGATCTACATCGAACGTAGGACTACGGGTGAGTCCTGCTATCATTGATTTCTAGTTTTTTGCATTCAAGTATGGTTGTGTGTGAGTCCTTCTGAATGGCATGCCCTGCTCTGTGGAGGTTTTGACCCATCAAACCTCTAGGGTGATTTTCCCCGAAACAGAACTGGCGACTACGCTGGGGATCACATTCTTGTGATTCTCCTGTTGGGTGGTTTCAGCTGTTTGATAGGTTTCCAACAGTTTTAACTTTTATTTCCAGTCTAGTTTACTCTTTCTCAGTCAGACTGAAGTCCTGGTTTCTTATCCAAGCTTGATCTTTTTTTATTTTCATTATTTACCTTTATATACGCGGGTTTGTCTGCACACAGTTGCGTATACACGCAGTTTTTGTTAAAGGGAGTCGCGTATACGCGGGTTTCCTTTAGCACAGTCGCGTATGCACGCTTGTTTCTAAACTGTCCAGTTGTGTATACCTAGGTCAATTTTGAAATTTTAGGTTTTTTGGCTTTTTGGCCCTGTCTGTCTGTGGAGACCTGTTCCTACACTGTCTTTGTGTCCTCTGGATTGTGTAGAAAGTGGTCTTTGGTCTTTTCTCTCTCTTGTTTGATTGAAAACTAGCTTATTTGGCAAAATCTTGTTTCTTGTGCTGGCATTTCTGGTTTGAGTACCAAGATCTCTTTCTGGGGATTCTTGGTTGTTCTGCTTTATCAGAACAGAGAGCTTTTGCTCATTTACTCTTTCCTACCTTAGTGTCTTGCTTTGCACTTCGATTTTTGCCCATTTCTTGGTTGGTTTTCTTGAGTTCAGTCGACTAGGTCTTGTTGCAATTTTTGAAGAGTCTTTCTTGGTTCTTTGAACTTTTTGTTTGCTGCAAGGTTGTACTATTCTTCTAGGCTGAGTGACTGAGTTTTCTTGTCTTCTTGTGCTCATATAAATCTTGCTACTAGTTAGCCCTATAAGATTTGGAGCGTTTTTGAAGTTTTTGCTTGAAATTCAGTGTTGTTTGGCTTGGGATTTGATAGTTTTGCTTGGTCTTTTCGAACTCTTCTTTTATAAAACTCAAAAGCTCAAAAAACATTTTTCTTTGTTGTTTGCTTTTGTTTTTGCATTTTTGTTTTCGTTTCACTATATCTTTTGAAGCTTTGTTGAGGTTTCTTGCCTTTGGATTTTGACTTGATTTTGGAAAGAAATTGGCATTGATTTCTTCCTCTTGTTTTTAAGCGTTTTTTGGTGTCTTCATATTAAGAGTTTCTGATTTCGGGAACTAGCTTTCTGGACAACCAAAAAGAGATAAAACTGAAGGATCTTTGGGAAATTTCGCTCTGCTTTAGGAGATTTTGCATCTTAGAATTTGCATGCTTTTAGTGATTTGCATCAGGTGCACTTAAGCATTTAGTCATTTTCATAGTTTTTGCGAGTGTGAGTTTGTTATCTGAAAAGAAAAATAAATTTTTTTAATCTCGTAGAACCTGTGTAGAAGTTGCTTTTCATCGAAAGACAATAACTGCATTTGCATGTAGTTTGGTTTTTATTAATTTCTTTTTTGCGTCAAAACACCATAAGTTTCATCTCCGTATCCCTTTGACTTAACATAACAGCTGATTAAAATAAGCGATATAATTTAAAATCAACTAGCAAGTTTTCTAAGTGTCATACAGCAACTAGCTAGGTTGTAGGGCCTTGGATTAGGTGAGCGGAGAGTTAACTCTCCAAGGCCGCTCAAACAAAACATAGAAGTTGATTAACTGAGCGAAATCCAACTCCGTTAGGTGGACCAGGAAAGCTCTCCTCCAGAGAGTCAAGCGCGAGGGGAAGTGAAGGCTGAGAAGAGAGATACCCCCTCTCTGATTTGCTGAATCTGACCTCAAGACCGTTCCACCTGGCTTATAACATGGATTGGTGCCCATAGTTCCCACTCCTAGGTTCCACATAGGTGACTGCGGGGGGAATACCCGTGGTACCTGAGGCAGACGTCACATCACTTTCAGCAGTACTTCTGGGGGGTGCCCTTGCGAAGCTTGGGTGCTTGAGCTGGCAAAGGCTATCGTTAGGAGGTTGGCGTAACTGTTTCTGATACCTTCGCTAGTAGGCCTGGGCCATAATTATCCTAGACTACTTTCGGGAGGTCCTATATTTCACTTTCTTGTATTTTGGTGTCCGGTCCTCATCACCCGGAGTGGAAATACCTGAAGGATGTTTGCTTGATTGTATCTCAAGGATTATTTTTTTAGTGAGTGCTCTTTGCTCCTAGCTTGCCTAGCTTTATAATTTTTGAGTCTAATTAAAATATGTTAAAGTGGCTGATCAAACGCCTCGTCGATCGAGGAGAATCCGGGGGTTATCTCCCGAGAGTTCAGAGCCTTCTTCAAGAAGGCGTAAGAGTGATTTAGTAGGTGGTTACCACCCTGTGGCATCCGAAACAGTGAAGAGAGAACCTCCACAAGGGTCTGAAGGTTTCATAGCTGATTCTAGTGTTGGTTTTGAGAGGAGCGCTCCGCTCACCTCGCGAGTGTTATTTCCGCAGGAAGAAGATATACAGGTAGGGGAAGTGTCTGAACCCTCAGATTCACTTCCATCTCCTCTTCCTCTTGATTATCCATTCATTGTTGAATACATCGGACCCGAGTCAGAGAGACCGGAAGATCCTCCTTATTATACATACCTTTCGATGGCCACGACTGGGAACGCGGCTTCTGCTGTGAGTGCTGCAGGCATTCAGACTCCTGCTTCTATTGAAGGAGGGGGCACTATTGCTATATCTTCGATTGCCTCTAGCGCTGCTGTGTTTGGCTCTGGTTTCACCCAAGCACATGCTTCTCAATCTGGTCCCTTCTATTTTGGAATGCCCACTAGTGGGATTCCTTCTTTTTCCTTTTCCGCTGCTACAGCTGGATCTACACCCATGTCTTCCATGGCTAGTGGATCAGCTTCTTTTCAAGGGTTCCCCTTCGGAACTGGACATATTCCTAGTTCGAATCCTTCTTTAGGGTCCTTTTCGTTTACTTCTCAGACCCAGAGTTTCAACCCTTGGTCTGGAGGTCAAAGTTCGACTACTTTCACAGGTTGGAACCCTGTATTCACTACAGCGGGGGCAGGGAATCAGTTTTACGCTGGTCACCAAGGGAATGCTTCTTTCCCTTCATCGAGTGCTTATCAGACTTTTTCCCCTCTGTTTAATGCCTAGAACCCCTATCAGGGGCTTTCCTCTTCATTTCATACTTCAGTAGGGGGAACTGGTCCGGGATTTGGTAACTCTGCGTTGGGAGGAGGTTCTTCTCCTTTTTCTACGAGTTCCTTTTGGCAACCTGGTGCCTCATCAAATCCAGGGTATTCTTTTCAAAATATTGGGAATTCATCCTATCAAGGATGGAATCCTCAGGCTCCGCCTCGTTTACCTTTTCTGGCAATATTAAATTTTCCAGATCTGTCGAAATTGACGAATGATCCGATTCGGTACAGTCCGGGGTGGCCTCCGGTCCCGACCAAACTACCTTCAGACATTCCAAAATTTGAAGGGAAGAATGGAGAGGATCCGGCTGACCACATCACCACTTTCCATTTATGGTGTTCTTCTAACTCCTTGATCGATGATTCGATTAGGTTGAGTTTGTTTCAACGCACCCTAACTGGAAACGCTGCGAAATGGTATATTGAGCTAACTGGGGGCAGTTTTTCTACATTTGGAGAACTGGCTATTACATTTCTAAACCATTTCCATTTTCCTGTCCGATATGATGTTGGAACTGAACTCCTAGCCAATTTTAAGCAGGACAACGCAACCCACATTTCTGACCATATTCAGGAATGGAGGAGAAGGAAGAGGCTTATTAAAGCTCATATTCCAGGAGAATTCCTTTTAGAATGGTTTCTAAAACCTCTGCAGTCAAACATTTCTAAAGATGTATCCCTGTCTGGGGTATTTTCTGAGGAGCAGGCCATTTTTAGGGCCCAACAGCTGGAACTGATCTATTCTCAGTCTGGGGTCCTCCATAAATATTTTCCCAATGCTCCTCGCTCCAAATTAGATTTATCCAAAACTAAGCCTGGTCCACATGGTGATGGGCTTATCGGGTCGATCAATAGTGGTGCAGCCAGCCTGCTTACTCAATTGCAGCAGTTGTCTTTGCAATCTGCTCCTTCTGATCAGGTTGTGCCTACTAAATCATCGCCTTCCCAGTCTTTGTCCATAAATTTTGTCCAAGCTTCTCATCCCGAAGGAAATCAAAAATCCGAATGGAAGAAGAAGGGATGAAATAATAAGAAGAAGGGCAAGAACGGGAAGGGTAATGCAAATAAAACCAACGAGCATGTTGGTGAGGGTCCAAAGGAGAAAAAGAAAGTGAAGTTTCCATGCAAGTTATGTACTGGAGACCACCTTACACACCTTTACCCTAAAATTTAGGATGCGCAGCACTTGTTAGCTCAGCAGGGTTCTTCTAGTTCCCAGGCTGTGTTAACAAACCCTTTTCCCCAAGGGAAAAAATTAGTTGTTGGCGCGAATCAAAATCCTGGGGCTTCCTCTAGGGGCACCCAGGAAGGGGAAATTCCATCGAACATATTCATGATGAGTGCTCACGTGGATGTTGCTACGAGATCACGTGATTATGGCAGAGAAGAGTCTTCGAAAGCTAAGGATACTCCTGATGCAACTGAGCCGCTTCACATTACGAAGCCTATTGTTGAGTCTATGCCTCGGATGCCCAAAGCATCTTCTAAGCAATCAACGATTAATCCAAACGCTAGGGCTGCCCAGAACTATTCTATTGTGGAAGATCTGGCGTAGAGTCCTTGCGATATGTCTGCTTTAGAGGTACTCCAGTCTTGTCCGGCTCAGCACAGTGCTTTGCTCATTGCCATTGGCGCTATTGATCCAAAAAATTCTCTTCTGATTACTTTTGATATGTCTAATTTTAAGAAGAGACTCCCCCATCATATGGCTTTTCATATTAAATCATCGTACCGAAAGTGCAACATCTTTCAGACGGTTGTTGATGAGGGTGCTTCCACATGGGTGATGTCTCTCACATGTTGGAAGATGATTGGATCTCCCAAAGCTGTTCCATCTACCACTCTTCTGACTGCTTTCGATGGTCATTCTCACAGACCGCATGGTATTGTCCCAGCTTTGCCGATCTGTGTTGGGAGAAAAACTGTTAATATAGAGGTTGAGGTAGTGGATGCAAGCTTGGACTACAACCTTCTGTTGGGGAGAAACTAGATTTATGAGATGGATGCCATCGCATCCTCATTATTTTGGATTATTTGTTTCCCTCACGAAGGGAGGATCGTTACAGTGGATCAACTGGACTGTCCTCCTATAGACCCGAATGCGTCTACTGACTCATCTGTTCCAAAGTGGATAATACTAAGGTGCTTTTTGAGAATTTAGGAGTTGGAATGTATTCTTCCTTGATGGGTACTTTCGATATTCCTCCTCCTACGGTGCATATAAATGCAATTTCATCCTCCAAGGCTCCTCTTCGAAGAGAGTTCTTCAGAACTCATTATTTTTCGGACCCTTGGACCTTACCTTCCCCTACCGCCACATTAGCGGAAGGTCAAGTGGGTGGAATGGAATTTCCTATTTCTGCAGCTGAGATTGTTTATCAGTCTATTGTTGACTCTGCAGAATCCATCCCAGCCCCTCTTTCACTGGAAGAGTTGGATGGAGATGTGGCTCCGGCTTTGACGCTAAGTTCTTCTTCTGCCCAGGATTGCCTTGATACCACTCTTCCATCTGAAGAGGCCATCCCGGAAGCCATGACTGGTATAGATAGACCGTGGGATGACTTGCATCATCGGTCTTACTTTTTACCTGACTTGAGCGAAGTTGAAACTAGTTTTCCAAGTCCCCGCCTCTGGTACCGTTCACCCGCCCAACCTTTAGCACCAACACAGTTTATGTCAAGGAACATGGGGTTTGGGGATTTTCCTTACTATCCCAGAAATATTTCAGATCCCAATATTATTAGAGACAGTTCTTCTATCGAAGCTCCATGTTCTCGTGAAGAAATTCATCCAAATAATCCTAGAAGGAAAAGGAATATCAATGCCTTCGAGGTGGAGAAGTCGCTTAAGGCGGGATTCATTTTTCCTATTCCTTTGACCGAATGGGTTTCAAACTCTTGCCTCAAGAGATAAAAAGCAATGAACGCATTCTGTTTACCATGATTTCGTAGACCTAAATAAAGCATGTCCTAAAGATAATTACCCACAACTTACGCATCGATCAGATCATTGATGAGTGTGCCGGTGATGAGATTTTCTCCTTCATGGACGGTTTCTCCGGATATAATCAGATTACTATCTGTCCTGAAGATCAGCATAAGACTGCCTTTATTTGTCCCTGGGGTACTTTTTCTTACAAGAAGATTCCTTTTGGTCTTAAAAATGTTGGGGCTACGTTTCAGCGGGCCATGTCATACACCTTCCACGACATCAAACAGATTATCGAGGCATATTTGGATGATTTAGCTGCTCATTCTCGAAAGAGAATGGATCATCCTACTCACCTCCGTAAAATATTTGAACGATGTCGTTTCTACAAGATTAGGTTGAATCTGAACAAGTGCGTTTTCGCGGTTACATCCGATCGGTTATTGGGATTCATTGTGTCTAGGGAAGGGATTAGGGTAAATCCCTTCAAGGTTGAGGCAATGCTTCGGTTGCCTCCCCTGTCCTCTATTCGTCAACTTCAACGTCTACAAGGAAAGGCTAATTTTCTTTGGAGATTTATCGTAAATTATGCTGAAGTTACCAAGGGATTTATGAGATTGTTGAAGAAGGGAATTCCTTTTTTTTGGGATGATTTCACCCAACGCTCATTCGATGCTCTGAAAAAAGCATTGACCTCTGCTCCTTTATTGAGTCCACCTGATTATAGCAGGGATTTCCTTTGGAGCCCAGTGCCAAAGAAATCTACCATTATATGGTTCTCGTTCGTGAGGATGTGATGCGCTCATAGTGAGCATGTTATTTACTATCTTAGTCGAGGATTGGTAGGCCCTGAACTCCGGTAAACTCCGATAGAAAATTTAGCTTTAGCAATAGTTCATGCTGTGCAGCAACTATGGCATTATATTATTCTACGAAAAACTTATGTTTTGGCAGCAGCCAATCCATTTCATTTTGTCCTTAGTAGGTGAGTGATTGGGGGCAAATACAATAGATGGATTGTGATTTTGCAGGAATTTGATCTTGAGTTTATGTCTACCAAGTCTAATAAATCATTGGTTTTCGTGGAATTGATCTTCGAGTTGCCCTGTGGGGAAGAGATGATCTATGATGAATCCTTCCTGATCACCATTCTTGTTTTTTATTCTTCAAGGATCCTTGATATGGAGATATCATTGTAATTGTATATCTTCTGCACGTGGATGCATCCCTCTACTTTTTCGAAAGATGAGCGTCGTAAGTTGCATCACTTGGCCAAAAATTGTTTGATTGGTTGGTGATGCTTTATACTGCCGAGGGGTTGATTCCTAACCTAGACGCTGCTTTAACTCTGTTAGTTTAGGCTTACTAATGATTCCTACAGTTGAGCTTGCAGGTAATTTATCCGTCATTGCCAACCCAAAATATTTTGCTAGGTACTTTGGTCTTCTGATTTTCAAAGATTGTGTGAGCTGGCCAAAAAGTGTCAATCAGAAGTTAAATCTATACTCGAAAAATGTGCGCTCATCTAGCTCCTCTCTTTCTTGTCATCACTATCGGCCCCTTTACAAAGTGGGGTATTGATTATACTACTTGTAACCCACCATCGACTAAAGGTCACAAGTACATTATTGTAGTCATAGACTACTTTACGAAGTGGGTCGAGGCTATGCCTACTTTTTGGAATGATGGTGAGACAAAAACTCTTTTCCTCTTCAATCAAGTCATTTCTCGCTTTGGTATTCCCAAAGAGATTGTCACTGATCATGGCAGTCATTTTAAGAATAGCATGATGGCTGAGTTGGCTCTGAAATTAGGTTTTCGGGAGAAGCACTCATCTCCGTATTATCCTCAAGCCAACGGGCAAGCTGGCTGAATAAATCCTTGAAGAAGAATGTTCTGAAAGGACAATTGATGTTAGATCTAGAATTGGCATATTATATGTATAATTAATTTTCAAAAGGTTATAGGATGCCAATGAAAATCAGAACTGCTTTACTGCTTTCTACGAGTGCATGCATTTGGAACTTTATTTCCCATTGAATGCGGATTCTCCTTAAATTAGTTGTTTAGCTGCTGGAAGGGCCGACACTGCAGTCTTGAAGATGGCCCATCTGGAACATCTCGATGAGCAGCGTCGGGATGCCGCCACGATGAATGAAGCACATAAAAACCGAGTTAAAGTTCAGTACGATAAGGCGGTCAAGCCTAGGGTTTTTTCGGAAGGTGACCTTGTTTTGGTCTATGCCCAAGAAAAAGATGCCCTGGGGGCAGGAAAGTTTAAGTCTATGTGGTATGGCCCCTATATCGTTAAAAAAGTCCTTAAGAAAGGAGCATATACCTTGGTTGACTTCGAAGGGAACGAGTTGCCGGAGCCCCGAAATGGGCTCTATTTGAAAAAGTATTATGCCTAGGCTTCGGCCTGGCATGTTGCTTTTGTATATAGTAGTTTTTGCTTTGTACATATTTGGTTGATTTTCGATCTTTGATGAGTTGGTGATGTTTTTGATCTGCTTTGGCAGGTTGTGTTGGATGTCATGAGTCATTTTGGTTTCACCGATGGTGCTAGTAGACACACCCGGAACTTAGCTTCCGCGGCTTGGGTGCTTCATTATCCATCCGGTCAGCTGTTAGTATCAAGAGGGGTCTGCATTGGTCCTGCTTCCAATAACATAGCAGAATACACTGCAGTTGTTTATCTACTCTCGGAGGCAATATCTTTGGGTGTTGATTCGTTGGTAATTTTCTTGGACTCTCAGCTGGTGGTGTCGCAGTTGAACAATACTTATCGGGTTCGAGATCCATTTTTACTCCGGTTGTTCTTGAGGGTACGTTTGTTACAGAGATCATTTCAATTTTTAACTTTCATTCATATTCCTCGAGCTGACAATTGGATGGCAGACTCATTAGCTAATCAAGCACTGGATTGGCATATTAATCATTCCATACAATAAAATTTAATCATAAAAAACATCATATATTTTGATACATTTATCACATCACATCAAACATCGTTGTATATATATCATCAGAGTGTTCAAAAAATTTACAAAAATTTGGATCCATAAAGTCATACAAAAATTGGGCTTATGCCCGATCATGTTCAGTCTCAAATAATATACAGTCATCTGATACATCATATCTATCTACTCCTGAGGTCCCTGCCTAGAAGTTGTGTTCTTATAGAACACAATCGCGGTGGCAACTCGGCGGAATAACCGTACCCAGTCTCGGGGCACTCCTACCACTAGTCTCTGGATGGCTTCCGGTAGATCTTCCACGAAAGCCATAGGTACTTGGCGGGTTAATCCCTCCAAGTTCCTCTGTACATATTGGAGGGTCCTGTCTCAATCCACTGTATCTGCTTCGCCTCGGCGACGCTTGTGTTGCGGGAAACCCTCAGGTCGAACTGGTCCAATATCTGTATCATGATCATTTTTAAAGTCATTATGAATCCAATCAAAAACATGTTTGTTTTTCACATTTTTTCATATATATTGAAAAAAATCCAAAAAAATTATATAAGTAAAAAATTGTAAACTTACTGACTGTACCCCATGCTGTGCCTGGTGGAAGGACAAGATCTGGATTGCCATGAAAGTCCATCCCAACATAGGGATAGTTGTCCACAACGATGATTTGTTCTCTCCACCATAGGAAGAACTCATCATCCCAAGTGGTCTAGGGAACTTCACTTCCCCCCAATCTCTTCATCATGTCTGCCCAGCGGGCAATTCTTGGGTCTCTCGGGCTACTGATGGTAGAGATCACTCTGGGTCTTAGTGCTGGAATCTTCTCAAAGAAGAATGTCATCAAAATTGTACCATATCCAAAGTGTTTTGTCTTTGCTTGGCGGATAGAGGTCAATTGTTGCTTCATGTTCAGCAATAGGGCTGTGCACCAATCATATACATGAGTTAAGCATTCCACTGCTATGCTCATTTGCGTCCTGGACACCTGGTGTAGGGAGGCAGATCCTGCCACTCTGCCAATGGTGAAAAGGAGGATTTTCATGTGAAAATCCCTTAAATCTTTGATTGCAATTTGAGTTCCAACTTTCTTGGAACCCTGTACGCAGTACACGTGGACGTAATCTTCCACAGTGAGCCCTCCCAAAGGCTTACCATGCAAGTCTACTAGCTCCCCCCTCCGGGAGAGTCCAGTGATAAAATATATGTCTTCCACTTCAATGCGTACGGGCATCTGATCTATCATAAAGCAGTCCTCTTCCGGTTCCCAATAGTTCACAAGCATTTCAAGCAACCAAACATTGCTCTTCATATTTGGCATTTTGAAAAACTTGAGTAATCCGCAATTCCAAAGAATATTTAGTGATGCTTGGTCTCGCATGACTTGATAAATTGCACTGTGTTCATGCTCTCTCCATGATATGGCCATCCTGCAAAATTTCAACAATTCCTTCATAAGCTACGCATTTTTCATTTGGGCCTGCGCATACGCGACTTTGTTTGTGCACAGTCGCGTATATACGCAACTTTATCATTACCAACCCGCGTATGCGCAAACCCGTGATTTTTAGCAAGGGATTCTATGGTGAAAATTACTAAATTTTAATTTATGAACGGAAAAAATGAATAGCAAGGATGATTGATGAGCTTACCTGACAAATTCGGTGCGATTTGACGGTCGGTTGCTCCTGATTTGACGAAAGAAGTTTTTTGCTCCAGAGCACTTTTTTCCAAATCAACAATGTAACAATGAACCAAATATGAGGTAATTTGTCTATTTATGTCCAAAAAGTTGAAAATTTTCGCAAAAATTTTTTATGCTTATTTGTTCAATCTATCTTAAGCTGCATAATCCGGATGCTTGGAAGTGCCCAGTTTGGTATGTTTTTAGGTACATTTTGACAAATTTGAGATTTTTCCTGGCTTTTGATCCATGACTACTGACTCATGGCAGGTATATGATCTTCACTGGCATATAGGTTAGGCAAATCACTTTCCGTTGCATCTTGCATACTAGCCTCCATACTGATCACTTTCCATAGGGTCGATCCCATCAGATCATGACTATTATACCCATTTCACTCGCCGATTATTTAATCATGACTTGATGGTAGAGCCTTCCTTTACATGGGATTCTTAGTTAGTTCCTCGCTATCACTTGTTGCCCATGCTGCATTTTCTGTAGGCTCGGGAGTCCTCTTTAGTCCCGCCATGACTTATGTGTTGAAGCTTCATTCTTCTTCTTCCTCACTATCATTCTTCTGGCTATTACCCTAGAGGCTCCCTGGTGTTGTTGAGTTGTATTACTACATTGCATATTGGCTACTTGTTTATCCTAGCCTTTAGCCGGCTTCATTTGGACTCGATGTTTAAGCCAACTTTTGACCTTGTCAATCTGTACAAGTTACCCATTGCATGCACTTAGCTATCGCGACTTGACACCCTTTTACCCATGGATGGAACATTCCTCTGAGTATCGCTTACCAGTTTCCACCACCTTGCATTGAGCATAGGATCGTTCCAATCCCAGGAACTAGTTCATCTGATTTTTTATACTCGTTCTATCCATTGTACCATAGCATTCTTTTATTCTTTTTCAGGCTTATTATATGAAAAAGGAAAAAAAATCAAATATAACAAAAAGAGTGGGAACGGGATGTATCTTCGTTGTTTTGATGGCAGTACAGAGTCAGTTTGTCACCCTTGAAAAAAGCACATATACTTATATATATTTCCTTCATTTGGGATGGGTTTAGTTTTGACCTAGGTTCAGCCTTTACCTTGTTTCACTTGTCAGTTCTCCCCCGGTTGGTTATCTCTTCCAATCATACGGAGAGTTTTTTCTGCCTCCTGCATAACAGACTTTTACAGTGTCACTTTTTACTACCATGGTCATCACGAGTCGTGTTTTTGTTCAAGGGAAGTCTAACCAGAGTCGGCCATTCTGCGGTGTCTCTTGACTCATTATTCAGTCGGCCTTCCCGGTCTTGTCACTATCTTGTTCTATCACATCAGATGTTTTGGTATTCTACTCGTGCTGGTTTGAGAAGCTTTCCATTGACTTCTTGCTGGCGGGTTTGTCTCTTATCAACTACGACATATTGCTCTGAGAGAAAACCTAGAGTCGCACCCTGGCCCTATTTCCATCATTGATAGGTGCCCTTGTGCTCATCATTTGATCATCATTATGGGTCTTTGACTGAGTGGTTTCCCCTGTGTTCGATGTCAACACACATTATCACACTTTGGATTCGTGCAGTACCTTGATTTCCATTTGACCCTATCGGTGAATTTCTCGCCTCTGTGTCAGCTTTCATTAATGGTTGGTTCAAAGGGTTTCTTCCGTGTGCTAGCTTCATCTTATGCATGTCGGAAACGTACTTCGGTTTGGTTCCATCACTCTACTTCATCTGATTCCTTCCAAATCTTGGCCTGCGGGTTACACTTAGGCTGGACTGATATGGGATGCCTTAATGCCTTCCTTCCAGCAGATCTTTTCCCATCGAATCTGACTCATTGCTCTAGGAATAAGGTCTAGAGTCTTTTTTTCAGTACCTTAGGGTTTGCAGTCATCAGGAGCAGACTCTTTGCTATCGACAGTGGGGATTCATCATTGCCTCCTGATTGGTAGATTCTTTCAAGTGTTCGACTTCAACTCATTTAGTCGCACTTGTTAGATTGTACTGGGGCACCTTGACACTCATTTACATTATTGGTGGGTTGTCTCGTGTTGGTTAACGGTATACATCATTGACCGGTAATCCAACAATTTCTCACATGGTCGACTTCAGCTCATTTATTCCCATTGTGTAGAATTGTGCCATAGTGATCGGTGAAGACCTCGGGTTGCATCAGCATTTCTTGGTTCACTTTTGATAGTCCATTCAGTTTCTGCCAGTGATGTCGTTCACCCTTATATGTTGCAGTGTCAGTACAACAACATCCTATATGTTGGCTCCCGAGTTGTGTGATTGTACAATTTGTTCCACCTCTTATGATTCTGTACTTGGAGATTCAATTACTTATACGATTAGACATCCAGTTTCAGCATCATTGCTTAGCTTTCGATATATGTGATACTTGGACATTGATTCAGACTTGTACTTCCAGGCCATGCTCGAATGATTCATTGTGTACTTTCAGTTCAGCTATACTTGTATACATGTTGGAACTATTCAGTACTTTCCATATGATTTATTTTTGACTGAGCGTGGGTATGCCTGCCTCGGCATGAGTTGACTCTCTATTTTCTTTCATTGGTTTTTGGCAGGCTAAAATCTGGTGAAGTCCTCTCTTGTCCTTGCGAAGTTCTTTCTATGCGCATAATACATTTCAACCATCATGTACCCCTTCTAACCTCATATATTAGGGGGCATCTGTTATAGCATCATTTTTCACCTTCATATGATTCATGACTTCTTTTATGGCTTTGGGCACCCATTCCTACAGACTTGAACAAATTCACTAAAAAACAATGTTAAAATTCCCATACGCAAGTATGCCTAGAATTTTCTGTGTGTATACACGAGTCGACATGTACTTTTCCGCATATGCCATTAAAATCATTAAAAAATATATAAAAAATCCCTATTTTCGGACTGGGTTGATGGTTACTCCAGTAGTTCAACCACCCCAGTACGTGGCCAACTGTTTCCAACTGACTGAAACTACTTTGAGGGAGTATAAAAGCCCCTCATGTGCATGGCCTAAGGGAGAGAGAAATTTTATAGACATTATACTCTGTTGGAATCCCAGTTCAAGTCTGATTCCACGTGCCTCCTGCACTTTCCCAGATTTATATCAGGAAATGCTTATTTCCTGGAGATGTTCATACATTTATATGCCATCTCGAGTGCACAAGTCTTGGAAGAATCTTAGCGAGGCAAGGGTGGGACGAATCTGGATGACGGTCTGCTCGAAGATCTTGGAAGGATTCAGGTGATCTCTCCACTCTTTACTTCTGTACATGCTATTCATAATAATGAAGAACCGTCTTGTTCTTGAACTTCTGTGTTAGTATCTATTTGTATATGTGGAAAGATTGATTATTAAGAAATTGTTATCTTTTACATCATATCTCACATTGATTACACTAACTTTTAGGAGAAATATATGTTGTACAACTAGGTTTCCATGCACGTTCTTTCTTTTTTTGCAGGTTGAAGGAGGAAGGAAGGTTGCTGGGGGTTTGAACCCCACGGGATCTACATCGAACGTGGGACTACGGGTGAGTCCTGCTATCGTTGTTTTCTAGCTTTTTTCATTCAAGTATGGTTGTGTGTGAGTCCTTCTGAATGGCATGCCCTGCTCTATGGAGGTTTTGACCCAACAAACCTCTAGGGTGATTTTCCCCGAAACAAGGGTACAATAATAACAAAAAGGGTGTTACACTAACAAAAATAATGGACTATACTAGTAATATAGGGACCTAACATGCCCCCTCTCCTTCAAAAAAGTGTTGTCCTCAACGCTTGAGTAGCTCTGGGTGCTTCTATATAAAATTCTCATCCTTCCATGTAGAATCTTCAATGGGTAAGCTCTTCCACTTGATGAGATACTCTAAAATTGATTAATTCCATAGCTGTCGAGTTCTTGTTTCTGTGACCTCTTCAGGTTCCAATATGATTTTTCCTTCCTCATCAAGTTCTGGCAATATTGTTTGAACTGGAATATTTTCACCTATAACCTTCTTTAAGCATGAAACATGGAAACAAGGTTACAATCTTTGGGGATGGTAGCTTTTAATTTTCAAGAACTTTTCTGGAAATGTTTTTTAGAAGGAAAGGAAGTCGAATTACGGGGTATTGCAGGGAAGCTCGGAAAGATAATAAGCTCTAATACCAAATGTTGTGAAAACAACTCCTAAAATATAAGAAAAGAGATATCAACGCCTTAGAAATAAGACACTTCAAGGGGTAAATCTCCAATAGCTTACATGAATGAACAATTCTTGGATGATTCAAATTAAAAAACCTCCTTTCTCTATATAGGAGTCCATGGGGCCACAATGTAATCCTAGTGGGGCCACAATGTAATCCTAACTGGCCTAAAAATAATAATTTAAGGGCACAATAATAACAATAAGGGGGTTACACTAACAACAATAAGGGACTATACTAGTAGTATAGGGACCTAACAGTCTCTAATGTTCGTATAGATCTAGGGGCAGCTATTAATTTCATGACTAAGAAAACCATGGATCAACTTAGGTTATCTCATCTTCGCCCTACTCCCATTATGCTTGAATTAGCATCTAGATCTAAAATTAAGCCAGAAGGAGTATTGGATGATGTGATCATCTCATTAGATTCTTGGGAATATCCTGTTGATTTCACTGTGCTTCAGCCAAAGAACCCAGTAGGAGGACATCCCTTGATCTTGGGTCGACCATGGCTTGCTATGGCCGATGCATATATTGGATGTCGTTCCAGTGATATGTATATTTCACATGGAGATTCTAGGAAGAAAGTTACCTTATACCCCCCTGCCAGATCTATTCAGAACCTTTGAGATACTTTATGGCTGGATAAAAGCAATGATGAGGAGACTCAACCCATTTCCCTTATCTATCATTATACTGGGTCTTCACAAGAAGATGAGATTCAAGATTTCCTGAATAATCTAGACACTATGCCTAATTTTGAGCCATTGAGCCAGATTTCCAGCCTAGATTTTCAAGATAATCATGATTCTCATTCTTTTGTACTATTGTATTTGACCACTCCCTTGAGTACTCCTGAGCCTGATACTACTCTTGTTGAGATTAGCCCTGGTAAATCCTTGCATATTAGTTTAGATTTGGACTCATCTCAGCAAGAGTATCTTGTGAATTTGTTGCAAAACCATCTTAGTGCCTTTTCTTGGGGCTTTGAAGATATGAAGGGTATTCCTCCTGAAACTTGTACACATCATATCTATATTCAGGAAGGAACTGGACCTGTCTGATAACCCCAAAGGTGAGTGAATCCAGCTCTAAGAGATATCTTGAAGGAAGAAGTATAGAAACACTTGGATGCCGGTTTTATCTATCCTATTTCTGACAGTCAGTGTGTATCTCCATTAGTGCTAGTACCTAAGAAATATGTAAGATGGCATATTTGTATTGATTATCAAGAATTAAACAAAACCACTCTCAAATATTACTTCCCTCTCCCTTTCATTAACCAGCTGCTTGATACCCTTGCAAGAAAGAAATATTTTTCCTTTTTGGATGGCTTCAGTGGCTATAACCAAATACAGATTGCACCCAAAGATCAGGATAAAACTACTTTTACATGTCCATGGGGTAAATTTTCTTATAAAGTGCTTTCCTTTGGTTTATGTAATGCCACGACTAACTTTCAAAGGGCAGTCTTGGCCATTTTTACTGATCTAGAATTTTTATAAATTTATATGGATGACTTTTATGTGTTTGGTGATTCTTTTCAGGAAGCTCCCAAAAATCTAGAGAAAGTACTTCTCTATAGTCAGGAAGCCCATCTCGCCTTCAGTGACAAGAAATGTAGATTAATGTGCAAAGAAGGAGTGGTACTTTGCAATTTGATTTATGTTAAAGGTATCCAGGTTGATCCATCAAAGATTGAAATCATTTTGCATCTTCCTGCACCCAAAACTCAAAGGGGAGTAAGAATTTTTTTAGGACATGCTGGTTACTATAGAAGATTCATTGAAATTTTTTCTAAGATAGCCACCCCTATTTTCCTACTTCTAGCTAAGGATAGTGAATTTTCTTGGTCCACAGCTTGCCAACAGTCTTTTGAAACATTGAAGGAAAATTTAGTACAGGCACCAGTTTTGAGAGGTCCTAACTGGTCCCTGCCTTTTCACATTTCCTATGATGCTTCAGATTTGTCTATTGGCGCAGGTTTAGGACAAGAGGAAAATAATAAATCCTATGTTATTTATTATATTAGTAAGAAGTTGTCTTCCATTGAATTAAATTATACAGTTACAGAGAAAGAGTTTTTAGCTGTAATTTTTGCAATTAATAAGTTCAGGCACTACATTATAGGATATGAAGTATTTGCACATACTGATCCTTCCGCGATTAAATATTTGATGAAAAAACCATTGACCAGTGGTAGAGTGACTAGGTGGTTGCTATTGTTGCAGGTATTTAATGTTACTATTGTTGATAGACCAGAAAAATATAATGTTTTAGCATATTTTCTTTCTAGATTAGATAATCCTGGTGAAGCAACTCCTATTAATGATGATTTTATGAATGAACATCTTTTTTCTATGTCAATAGATTATTTGTGGCTTGCTGACATTGCTAATTACTTGTTTACTAGGAAAACACCACCCCACTTGTCCGCTCATGAAAAGCGAATATTATTCAGAAAAGTGCTGCATACTCCTGGATTCAAGGAGATATCTTTTAGAATGGTCCAGACCTGATTATCCGTAGATGTGTAAGAGAGGAGGAAGTGTTTGACATATTGAAATCTGCTCATGATTAACCTTGTAGAGGCTACTTCGTTGATAAGCGGACTGCATATAAAGTATTATGTGCTGGCTAATTTTGGCCTTCCTTGTTTAAGGATGCCAAACAATATGTCAAGTGATGTGATAGTTGTCAACAAGTGGGCCAGCCTAATCAAACCAATGAAATTCCTTTATGCCCCCAAGTTATGATTAAGATGTTTGAAAAATGGGCTATTGATTTTATAGGGCCAATAAATCCAACGTCATTAAGTAAAAAGAATATTTTGGTTTGTACAAATTTTGTTACAAAATGGGTAGAAGCTAAAGTTGTTTCCTTTGCTACAGAAAAATTTGTTGTTGATTTTCTTTTTATTGAAATCTTTACTAGATTTGGTGTGCCTAGAGAAATTGTCTCTGACAATGGTCTGCAGTTTATTTCTAATATTTTACAGGGTGTGATGGAACAATACAAGATCTAGCACAGGAAATCCACGCTGTATCACCCACAAGCAAATGGCCAGGTGGAATCCACAAAAAAAGTGATCGAGTCCATTCTTACAAAGACAGTAAATATGCATCAGAAATACTAGGCTGAAAGATTACCAGAAGCTTTGTGGGCATACGGAACCACTTGGATAAATAGCACGAGACATACACCATATGAGCCGGTATATGGAAAACTGGTTCTGTTACCAATTGAATTCCACATAAAAACTTTCAGAACTGCATTTTAGTTAGGACTAGATCTCTCTGAGGCACAACAACAACATCTTCTCCAATTAAATGAGTTAGATGAATTTTGTAGGGATGTTGTTCAGTAGAACATACTAATTCAACAGCAACTCAAAAGGTGGCATGACAATTCTATTCAGAAAAAACAATTCCAACCAAGTGATTGGGTGTTCCTTTATGATTCTAGATTTAAAATTTTTAAAGAGAAATTCCATACATGTTCGATGGGACCTTATGAAGTGATCCAAGTATTCGAGAATAGAGCAGTAGAATTTAAAACTATTGATGGAAAAAATTCAGTATTCTTAGTAAATGGACACAGATTAAAGAATTATTTTTAGCCACTTGCCAAGAAAGATTTTACACAGTAAGTCCAACAGCAATTCGAGACGGTAGTGGTGAATGGTAATACCAACCTTTTGAAAACATGAATTCTTCTTCTTCTTTAAAAAAAAAAAAATACAAAAAAAAGAAAAAAATTAAATAAAAAGTAAAGAAAAAATACTTTCCTATAATTATGAAAATCAGTTCGCTGACATGATTGCAGAAGGGTCAACCTCAAAACCAGCTTGCTGGCAGGAAGATCAAAAATTTCTAATAAAAGTGAATGTTGCTCGATCTTTAGATATGCTAGCGACCACTAAGTAAAAGTAGGTTCAACAGAACCAACCTTTATACAATTGGGGTAATTAGCATGGATATTTTTATTCAAGTAACGCTTAATTCTCGCTGCAATTATTTTTCTTGCACCAGTGTAGGCAGACCTTCCAGAAAATTTTCTAACTTTCTTCATATTCCACTTTCGTAATATTCCCTCAGTTTTCTTATTCAATCCCAAAATGATTAACCTTCCCATATTCTTTTGAATTTACGCTATTCGTTTCGTAAAAACCACACTTTACCCTTGAATTTTTTTCCCTATCCCACTTATGTTTATCCCCTCTTGTGATACTATTCCTAGAATCCTTGTAACAAAATTCCTTCCCATTCTGAAATTTCCCTCTTCCCACATCGTTTTTCCCTCATGAATTCATTGTAGGATCTTGGGCACAAAGAGCATAAGGATTTGCTCTGAAGCATCAAGAAATGGTGAAGAAAATTTCCAGTATAATTTGAGGAAGTCATGTTGGAAGTCTAGCTTATATTCTACTTAAATTCCCTGTTATTTTTTCATATATTATGCTTGCACTAGTGCAAGCATGTCGTCCTATATAATAATGCAAGCATAATGGTACCAGCAGAATAGCATAGTTTAAGTTGTGCAAGCAGACTGGTGCAAGCATGCACCTTGTTAGAAACATAGTACAGTTTGTTATTTTCATAGCATACATCATAGGAAAGTGGTCATCATGAGATTTTATAAGAAGTCCTTTCTCTTAGTCGATGAGTACTTATGCTATCATATTAACTAGGAGAAAATTATTTAAAGTACAAGGTGTTTTTAAATTAATAATCATGATCATTTTTTAATGAATGCTAAAGTTCTTTATTTGAATTATAAAGGAGTGTGGAAATGTTTAACCATTTCTTGGATATAATTTCCCCTTTCCACCATAATCCTATATGTCCTTCACTCGTAATGATTACCTCACCTAGCCATTAAGACATTGCTGCAATTACCAATCCGGCATGATCTCAAAGATGATGCACATCCACAACTATTTCAGTGGAATGAATGGGTGATAAGATTGAAGGGATGGTGGACGATTGGATCCCTATTTATAAGAACCAATTTTCCCGGTGTTGCATGCAAATTCTTGACTATTCATAACCATTAAGCAGTGATGCCGCCTGTTCAAAGTGAACCTTCATCTCTCAGTAGGGTAGAACAGATTGCTGAGTATTGCAATAGTCTTACACTATTGCGAGACTCGGGCTTTCTTCAATTCTTGTAAAATTTTGACGGGCACAATAGTGAAGTGGCCCTACAATTTTCCAAAAGTTTCAAAAATGGCCGAGTAAAAAATAGGCCTCTAAAATTTGAGGTTACAGAAGAGTTTATAGTAGCAGCGACAGGCTTGGAAAATACAGGTGAGTAGTTGTTTAAAAATCAGAAACTATAAAGGAAGTGATGGTAGCATTTCATCATCGACAATAATATGAAGGTAGATTGGAAGAAAGGAATTCCGTGCAATGCCCTACTGGGATAGTGGATAGACCTCCTTTTCATCCTACAAAAATTCGTAACTTGAGAGGGAAGGTAATCCCTCACTTTTGTGTACCATATTAGGATGTTGTAGCATTTCGAAGCCGGCCAGCACATCTGGTGGAGGATTGATTTCCCTTATTTTTTTCTTAAGAACTTGGAAAAAATGGTCAAGGGTGTGCAGGACGAACGGGAAGACCAGGTCGACAAGAAGTTATATCACCATGGCCTAATAAATAGTTTGATCCAGAAACAATTAGAAGTTAAAGGCATGACCTTGGAGGCACTGTTAAAACAGCTACATAAAAATATAGTTGTTAGAAAGGAGACAGAGGACCCCGCTAGCAGAAGCAAGGGTCTGAGTAAGAATGTAAAGGGGAGTCCTTCTTGCACCAGTGAAAAAATGAAATGACCTAAAAAATCAACAGAATAAAGGGCCCCATCTCCAAACAAGAAGAGAGGTAGTGCACCTGTTGAAGAGACTCCTTCTACGACACCATTACAGGCACAGACCCCCGAAGAAGACAACCTGTTAGTCCTTGCGGACGCAGCAAAATCTGTAGAGGTTGAAGATGAAACTATGTTGTCCGATTTAATTAAAAATTCCCAGAAAAAGAATGAAGAATCTAGTTTAGGCAAAGAACCATAGTCCCCATAAGACGTTGAATACCCTTTTGCACTAGTGCAAGAAGAATAAGAACTAGACGAAGAAGAAGAACCAAAAGAAGAAGAAGAAGGAGAACCAGAAGAAGAAGAAGAAGAAGAGGAAGAATTATTTGCTTAAACCATGAGGGATACTGAGGTCCCTAAGGAAGACACAGCCCCTGTCAAGACATAAGAAAAAGAATATTTGGTAACTCCTACAGCTCATATAGTTGAACTAGAGTTTCAAGTGCAGAACTTAGAACAGCTCATAGCTAAAGCGCAAGAGGATAAGGAACAGAGTAAAGAATAATTAATTGCGTAGATATAGAAAAATAAAGGAGAAGTTAGAGTTTGGAAGTACCGAGCTGCGCAATGTTTCCAGTGACTTAAAAAGGTGACAAAGAAACTAAAGATCATCAGAAAGAAGAAGTCTGGAACATTGCAGGCTGATGCTAGTATGTCAGAGCAGGATTGAGATGGAATGCTTAATGTTTTGAAGGTTTTTTGCAAAGGTAAAGAGTTGTGTGAGGACACACAATACCTTAGGGATGAGAGGATGTTAGCCGCCTAATTTGCTCTGTTTTTGCAATTTTCCCCTTCCTAAATCATAACCATTTACTATTGTTTTACCTCTTTTATGCACCCTCATCTTGCACCAGTCCAAGCATGGTGACATATTTTGTATAAAATTTATTTTTCACATTTTTATTTTTAACTTAGAATTAATTAATCATTTATTACATGATTTCTTACTTTTAATCACTCTTTCAAACTTATCGATATCTCAAATGTTTATTTGGTAGTTAGAGTACTTACCATGACCGTTGATCCTAGTGCAGGATTGGATCTTGCACCATTGCCTGCACATCAAATCCTTGCAGTAGATCCGAACCTCCTTGATCACTGCCTCATTTTTAGCAGCTTCAGCCACAACAGCAAGATCGATCCAAAGGTAGCCGAGACTGAATATGTGAATGACGAAAGATGGAGATTGGCTACGGCCAGTTTTTCTAAACTATCTAATTTTGAAGGCCGAAAAGCTAAATTCTGTGTTTGGTTATGTAATCGGTTGAATGATCTATTTTGGCCTTTGGCCAAAGATCTATATAATGTAGAATGTAAATAGGATTGGAGGAAATTTTTGATAGAAGAAGAGAACAGAGACACAGCCAGAGAGGCGGTAACAGGTTGTCGTATTTTGTTATCACCCGAATCTGGGCTGGACGATGTATTAACATATGTACTTGCCTCGGTGAATTAATAAAATCGAACTCCGCCTCATGTTTTACAAATTGCGTTTCAGTATTTGAGCTAATGAATTGATTAAGGTACTGAGCAACATTTTTATTTATAAGGGAAATGTGCTAGTTGGCTAGGGCCCAGCCAACCCAGCAAGTATACCACATTTCCAATTATCTTATAATTTGTGTTTACAATGTCAAGTGTGATTTAATTTTAAGCACATGCATTCCTGTCTGACTGAAAGCAGATCGGTTGTGTGAAGTAGATAAATTTATTTTTCCTGCACTTGGTTTCAGATTGGTTTTCCTCTGCCTGGTCCAAGCAGGAGAAATAACCCTACACCAGTGCACGTTGGTGTGATATTTCCTTTTTTGTAATTCTGTTTGATTGGTTTTCCCCACCTGGTCCAAGCAGGAGAAATGAACCTGCACCAGTGCACGTTGGTGTGATGCAGCAAGCCTTATTAGTCTACTTCCCTCAATCTTCTTTCTTTCATGAAATGCTTATGATAGGATAAATGTATATTGATTGTTTATTTATTCCTGCACTCTGTTAAGATCAGAAACATTCAATTTTTATATGTGAAATTTTATTTAACAGTATAATATCACTCGTAATAATTAAGCACTCATTTTAAGAATTAAATGATAAGTGCAGGAAGCTCTGATCTAGTTCAAGAACTAGTTTCTTGCCACGGGATCTGAGTGCTTTGAACCTGGAAAAGTTCAATCCCTTGCATGAAGTAAAAAGCCTTTAGTAAAGACACCATTTATACCTTCTGCATAAATCTTTGTTCTTGCACTAGTGCAAGCAGACTATGAAAGTGCAGGATAGATTAGCGCAAAAAGGAAATCTCTAAAGGAGTAGGTTTAAGGGCCCATCTGATGAAACTATTAAGTGTCTATGCTAAAGAAAAAAACACACGTAGTAGTTAAACAATAATTAGCTAGAGTGATTTCCTTTTACCTTTAATTCCCTGTTGCAAATTCATTCTTCCTTGTTCCAGTCTTAGATTATTTTGATGGTTCAAGTTGCCTTTTTGTCTTAATTTGATTCTGCAATATCTCCTTTAAATAAAGTGGGGATTTATATTAGGAATATTCATACCATCTCTGGCATTGCCTGTGCTTTGTCTCTAAGTTTATGGATCCCCCGAGTTGACAAATCAAGTGTTGAGGAGTTTGCTTAAGTGTAATTTCTGCACCCAACAGTGCCTTATTTTCTGAGAATAGATGTCCAAAAGATAACTGATAGAGTTTTTCCTTCTATATCCTACTTTTGAAGTGAAATTGGAAAGCTCTCTGATTGGAAGAATATAAACAAGTGGAAAATATAGAAGGTATATCTGAATACTCCTTCTTACTGCAAATTAGCCACTTGATAGTGAATACTACCAACAATGAAACTAGCATAGTCAAATATAACTAAAGGTGGTTGACCTGGAGAAATGGTTGAAAAAAATCCCAATACAAACTCATCAGTGTGCTCATTAGTGAAATACCCAAGTATGAAGGAAAGCATGGAGATTACATGCCTTGAACCTTCAGGGAACTTGGCAGTTGAATAAGGATGGTTTAACTTGGGAATTCCAACATGAAAGGGCATAATATTTTGGAAAATCATAAACCTTTTAGGAAATTCTAAGCCAATGGATAGCTTAGTGAGGGCTTCAATAGACAATGGGACTGCTTGGGGGCTTGGTTGAAGCTGCAACATTTGGTTTATTGACTTTGCAGTAATATTAAATAGGACCTCTTTATTTGCATTCACAATAGCTCTTTGCTCAGGAATGTAATACTGGTGGCATAATCTGATAACTTCTTGACAACGATGAGTTATTGGGACTACATATTTGGGTAAATTGGATTCCCAAATTTGAACTCCTTCATGATAATCTAAGGATTTTTCAAAACACTATTTGTGGATATCCAATAGATTGACTTCAACTATACGATCAGATATTTTGTAGTCAATTTCAGCTAGGGGAATATGCTCAATATAAAAAATGGGGGTTGTAATGGATTGAATACAATTGCAGTATTTGGAGTCATGGCAGGAGTAGGTTTAGGGGTTTTAGAACCCTCAGTCTTGTTTACACTCTATGTTTTAGGAATATTGTTTGGCTTCTGCAAGTTTAAACTGTTTGCAGAGGAAATTTTACTATAACAGAGCCTCAATTAGGGAAATTCAGCAAAATAGAATGTCTCTTTGGATTTTATGCTCAATTAGGTCTCTCAAATGAAGTTTTGAGGCTAAAAATTGGTTTAAAATAGAAAACAGGGGTTTTATGAGTTTTTTGACTGAAAAATGGGCTAAAATTATGTTAAAAATGGATTTTCAGAAGATATAGGGCACCTGCAAAGGATTTATGGTCTTTAGATCTTGAAACTGATCAATAACTGTGAATAATTGATAAATTTCATTGAAACTACCACGCCGCAGAGAACTAGGGTTCCTGGGAAATTTTTTCCAGAGTTTGGCTATTTCTGGGACTTTTGGGCAATTAGATTTAATCAATTTCTTGATTTTAGGATTCTTTATCTTTATTTTAAAGGGTTCATTCAATTTAATTACAGGTTTGAATCTTAGAAGAATACCTGTTTTTATGCAAGTATCGATTTTAATAGGGTTTCTTTAATATTTTGGTTGATTTGATAGCTTTAGTGGTTGAACTAGAGCGATATAGCTCCTCAACAATATTTTACAAGATTTTTTTGGTGAATTCAGAGGTTCTGGGTGTTGAAATGGCTATCAAGGGGTTTTACAGGCTTACATAGTCAGGAAGGCAAAAAAAATGGTTAAAAACGACATATAGGTGGAAAAATTCATATACAAAGGTTTAATTAAAATGTATGAATTTGCATTGATTGGCATTGAATGCGAGTCACTATCAGGGGGGAAGCGGTTTCGAATTTTTCAAAGAAAAAAAACTAGTGGTAATCACATGGGTTTTCGGTGGTAAGTGGTTTTAATCAAAACCCAAGCAATCCAATCATAAAAGGCCACGTGGAGGGGAGGGGTTAGCGGGAAACCACCCATTTCATGTGGCTTTTTCCTTGGGGCTGTCGGGCATGTTTTTTATGTGATATCAATATTCAACCATCGGATCAAAAGGTTTGAAGCGAATGGCTGGGATCATGTCAAGAGTTGCATCGGAGCGGAAAGGTGGTACCGGGGTGGATTAAATGCAGCGGAAGGGTTTATAATATGTTCAAACCTTTTATGGTATGACTGAGGGTCAAAGGTTTAACACATAATACAAGGTTGTAACAAAATGTATATGGGAGCAGGTTTTATACATATAAATGCAATGGTTTAATATGTGGCGAGTTAGAAATTTTTTATTTTAAAACATTTGTAAAATGTTTAAAATATGAGAACGCGGTTATTACATTATATAGTTTTTTAACTGTTTGGATAGTTTAAAAACCTATAGGGGTGGGGTAAAACAAATAAAGATAGTTTAGACCAAAGGGCTTTATATCTTGGGATTTTTCATTTTCACACATGGATAATAGACTTTGGTCTTAAACATTATAATAGTGGGTTTTTGGGGTTTATTAGATATAATGGAATTAATAACTAGGAAAGGGTATTTCTTATGGATTTAATCAAATATGTTAAAAGTTAATATGAAAGGGTAATGTAAAACAAAATACACATTATCTCTAAGTATATTACAAAATCAAGTATTTCTCATCTTTATATTTCCTTCACCAATACTTAGGATAAATGTAATTTTGTGGGTTTTTATGAATGCTTATGAAGGAATGAAGTCAATTATTCTAGGGTACAATTTTACTAAGTAAAAATGTGTTTTTACTTAGCAAAAATGGGTTTTAATACATGAACGAAGGGTAAATGATGATAAAAGAGGTTTTAACATAAGAACTAAATATTTTTAACTAACCAGTCATAGAGCCTTGGGTCCAGTCCCAAACAAAGTCAGAGAAATGCTCTAAGCCTATTTGACTAATAGCTTAGAATACTGAATACTCATACAGGAGGGGAAATTAGTGATTTTTCCCGATGATGTTTTATTTACGTGATTGCTCCACTGCTTTCTACCTACCCAACTTTTTTTCTAACATTTTTTCTTCATTTTACAGGTGCATCTAGGCTTGCAACCTTAAAACATTTTCTTTCAAAGCATAAAATTATCTAAATCTGACTTATTTCATTTGAGGGCTCAGATTAAACTGTTGAGCTCCTCATTATTCTCCACCTATCTACTGATTTGTCAAGTTTAAACTATTTGACAAATGTTTATTCATTATCTAAAACATGAAATTGAAAGCATGAAAAGTTAAGACTAAATTTTTTAACTGATCATGGATTATGGAATTTATTGACACTCTGCACATAATCATTATTCTTGCAGTAAAAGTAAAAGTAGTGGCATTTGGATTTTCTCACTTTTAGGTCTTATTTCTCTTTTTCTTTTGGGATATATATTTTTCTAAGTCCTCTGATCTTTCTTTTCGGACTTTTTACCCTCTTTTTAGTTTTTTATTATTTTTCATTTTTTCAAAATATGGGAAAGAAACTTGTAGAAAGCAAGGTATGTACATATTTACAAGACTTATCCAAGTCAATTAAAAATTTTATGAACCCTATTATTATAGGACCCTAACACATCTCATGTCAAATAATTGCTATCACATACACGTCTATCTCAAATCATGTTAAATGAACATATCTAACATGACCAACAATATACACATCATGATGAACACCAACATGTAAATTAAGTACATCAACATGAACATAAAATACATGCACCATATGTGTGTGTGTGTGTGTATGTGTGTGTGTGACTATATAATGTCGAAAATAGAAAACTATAATATAAATGCATATAAATGTCAAATATTTGGCCATACTACATCAATAGTAGTACTAGTCGAGGTATGCTCAGTCGATGGTGCAGCCTCATGCTCAGATGGATGACGTGCCTACTGATCAGAAGGTGCAATCTGAAAAGGAACTGCCTGCTGATGAGTCATCAATGGTGTAGCCTACTTAGTGGATGGTGCACCATGCTTAGATGGATTTGACTTCTCAGGATCAAGTTCCTTCTCAGTCGATGGCTATGTATGCTCAAGAATAGGTGATTTCTGAGATGGTGTAGACTACTTAGAAGATGTATGCTGATTAGGACTCGATGTTGGTTTCTAATAATATTTGGCATGAGTTGAAGGAGGAGGAGGTGGAGTACTAGAATGATGTTCACTCCCCTCGTGATCATGATCATCAGAGGAGTTTCTCTGTCATGCATCTCCACGATGCCTAACCCTCCTAGCTGCCAGTACTCTGGAAGCTCCAAAGATATGATGCATAAGGGCCATCATATCATGGGGCATGTATCTCTAGAGCTATCTGAGCCTAAAATCATACTATATCTCTCTGATCGTAGTAGGGAAGTCTCTATCATCAACTAGGAGTCGACACATTCAGTCACCCAACTCCATCCTAAATTAGGTGTCGGCCTATGCCGCACCCCCATAGGTATCTACACCGAAGGATCAGGTTTGTCACCCTGATCTACTGCCTCCACCATCTCCTCCTCATGCTCTACAACCGTATCATCTAATGGGGGTGGAATCATGTCCCCAACGAATGTGCCAATGTATACAAAATATATAGTACACAATAATAATTAGAGAATTTCATTAAAAAATTTAGTAAAAAAATTTAAAGAACATGTGAGAATAAATTTAATTCTAATTAATTAATTAAGACAATAAAATGAAACTATATTAATTTAAAGAAAACCCTAATATTACCTCTCGCATTTGGTGTCTCATCCTGTGTGAACAGGATGTTGGTACACCCTTGCCAATCCAAACTAGCATATGGACACGGCACGATCACGAATGAGTGATAGTCATACAGGACCCTCTTGGGCATCATTTGTCCCTACATCTACATCTGTACATGCAACATCAGCCTAAAAGGTCGCCGAAAAAAATTAGGCCTCATCTCCAAAAACCTCTCAAAAAATGAACAAAATAACTCTGAATAAAAGGGGAGGTCAACCTCCCACGTGTCTGAGAACGACATCTATCTAATGTTGGACAAAAATTCCACAAAAAAATCATAGATTGCCTCATAGGTAATGGCATCTGGAATAAAGAATCAACATAAAATAATATCGAGCAACTAATGCACTGCCTGTCACTAGTATAGTGTGCAATGGGCGTCAATAGTAGTGAGAGGCACCTCACCTCCTCTTGACCAAATGAAGAAATGTGTAACCGACCACTAGACACCTGAAAATCTGTAGGAGAAAGTATATCATCCGTAATGTATCTCTAGGAGTATGCCAAATGAATCCCTACTGCATAACCGACAGGGACATGTGGGAATTGGGGTAAATCCTGCCCTCTCCCAGGTAGGCCAGTAATAACATATGTGTCCTCCTCAATGGGCTCATACCACTGGCCAGGACCAAACCAGAAAGCTTGTTAGTGGGCATCCCACCTGTAGATCAGCTGTCCATATAACCCACTATGCCCCTTCAGGGATGTAGCCTCTTCTTAGAATTTGGGGAGGCCTACCTCCATTAGGAGCAACTGGGTGGGTGTTGAAATAGGGTAAGAGTACAAAATTCTCTCCCTCTTTCATGCCTCCCACAGCTAAATTGTGTTATAACGGTCCTCCATATGCTCTTTTTTTTCCCTTTTCTCTCTCCATTGATGTCGTTGAATGATTCATAAATTAAATACATTTTTTTTTATCAAATGAGAAATGTATTTACAAATATATATATATATATATATATATATATATATATATATATATATATATTTTATTGAAACAAAAAACTCAGTGCGCCAAAAAAAACAGTAATGCACTGTTACCAGTGTGTACTTCTTTATCAGGCACCGCACCTAGTGCAAATGAAAAAACTTCGCGCACTGGGCAAACTGGAAATATTTTTGTGCGGTACGTTGAAAAAACTAACCGCCCTGGGGTGGGTAGTTTGGTCAACGTACCACCCAAAAATAGTACATAGTCAATGGTGCGGTCCTATAAACAACCACACCGTTAATTATGTATTGTTGTCGGGCGGTGCGTTGACCAAATTATCTGTCCCAGGGTGGTTATTTTGGTCAACGCACCGCCCTCCCAACAACATTACATAGTCAATGGTGTGGTCATCTAAATGAATGCACTGTCGTCTTATTTTTAAAAATCTTATCAGTGTGTGTTTTCTCATTACCACACTAGAACCTAGTGTAGTTATCGTTAACACCATTTATGGTGCAGCCTGTAAATTTATCGGTAGCACCGTGAACGGTGCGAGCCCAATGACTCAAACGCTTTGCGCATAATTTTTTTTTTTTAACGGTTAATTTTAAGTTAATTTGAAATTTTAATCTACTAAAAGGTTTAGTTATTGAGAACAAGTAGATTGCTTGTACACTTGTGCTTGAGGAGGCATCTTTGCTAAGGAATTAAAAAAAACAAATTTCCCACCATTTTTGAAAATTTGAACTCCACATAGTGAGCAATGGACGATAAAAATGCAGGTAATGGGAGCACCGATGGCAGGGTACCTCACAGAACACAAACTCACACTGGTGCTTGAGAGGTCTAAAGCATTTAACAAGTAACAATGAGGTTTTTACGGCTGGTAATTTTTTTTAAATTAACCCTTTTTTCGGTGCGCTCAATTTCAAGACGCAGTGGGTGGTTTTAACAATGGTGCACCACACATCGTTATGATGCGCTGGATTACGGAGACACATTGGGATGGTTTGTAGTAGAGCACCGGTGCATTGGAGTACTTAGACACACCAGGCTGGTATGTACAGATATCATAGTGTCTTGCTGTGCTAATTGATAGTACACACTGGTGTGTTTTTCATAGAACACGCCACGAAAAAGGCACCGGTGTGTTTTATGATAATAACACACCGCAAAAACCTCCACCCGCCAACCTCCTCTAGTGACCTCCGCTACAAATGGATACCTAGGCTATTTTTGTAAGGGATTCCTCAAAAACATCTGCTAGAGAGTATTTTCCTTGTAGTGCCTAAAAGGGTTTCCCATAATATATTTTGGTGTTTACTATGGTTTTTGAGTTTTTGTATTTGAATATTATTCATTTTCCAACATTTATCTATTACATGCATAAATAAAAAGTAAGTAGTAACATATTCATAATCTAAAGGAATTAACCCTTCATAGTATATATTTCATTTCATTTTAATAGATTTTTTGTGGCAAATTATCCAATGGAATATCCATGACAATATATAGATCATAATCGTATCAGAGAAGGTTTCTTTGGGTATATTGTTAGAAGTGTCAGGGTATCATATTGGTTAAAAAATAAAATCGTAGAACCCAAGCCATGGCCAATTAAACAATTTGTGCTAACACTTAATATCCAAAATATGAAAGGTTTTCACAGCTAAAAGTGAAAGTATAATACATAAATAGCAATGTTATCCTCCTCATGCTGGCCCTCATAGTCGAGATTCGGATTTTTGAAGAAGATGGAGGTTCCAACAAAAAGGTTGGAATGAAGGGAAAATTAGGGAATTAGGAGGAACCAAAGGAGTCTAAGAAAAAAATAGAGTAATTGAGTTTGAGTACCATTAACCATTCATAATGTCTCTTCAATATATAAGGAAAGGTGGATATCAAGTTGTATCAAGGTGATTGTTCACCATATTGAGGAGGAACATAAAATTTTGTTTTCTTGTTTGAAATTAAAGGGAAGTGCTTGACCTAGTGGGAAAGGCACATGAAAACCTTGAGGTTGGAAGGGGATCCTCTAATAACTAATTGGGAGGATTTTAAAACTCTCATCAAGTCCCAATTATACCATATCTAGTTTGTGGAGGACTGGTGGATCTAATGGCATTAATTTAGGTAGAGACAAAGGCACATTGTATAGTAGTACACCAGAAAATTCAAGAAACTAATGTTGGGTATCTCTTGCATGAACCTAGACATAATCCATAAGTATTTTAAGGATGTACATAGTCACCTACTAAAGAAAGTGATATTATTAAAATTCAAAATGATGGGTGAGTATAGTGTATAGGCATAGTACCTGTACATAGGCCAGAACAAAGGGAAAGAAAGTGGTTCAAAGTAGAAGAACCACTAGGAATCTTTAGAGGGAGAGAATAAATGGAAAGGAGGGAAGGAAAATAAGGAAATAATTTGAGCACATCAATGAAAATATTCTAGAAACTACTACAACCACTGTAACATCGGTGATCACATAGAGGAACAGTGATGAAATTACATCCATAACTCATTCTAAAGAACTAAAAAAAGGATGCGAAGAAGAAATATGTCATGGAAATAGATTGGAGCAATTAGGTGGAAAGAAACACATACGCTGAAGATATGATTATCTACATATTAACGTATAAGAAGGTGGATCTATGTAGCCTTAACAATAGGAAGAGAGGGGGATGACCTAACTCTTCCACACAAAGGGTCATGTAAAGATTACAAAAATGGATGTTATGTTTGGTTCAGGATCATAGGAAAATCTCATTTAAGTTTATTTTTTCAACAAACTAGAATTTAAGTTTTGAGACCATCCTATCCCATATCCATTCATATGGGTAAATAAGGATGTATAATTGAAGGTAACAAAATAATGTAAAATAAAATTTTCTACAGGACTGCTTTTATTGATGAAGTATAATTTGATGTAATTTAACTTGATGCATGTGAAGTTGTGTTTGGGTGTCCTTATATGTATATGAGGGATGCCATATTCATGCAAGGAACCATTTTATACAACTTTGAAAAGGATATAAAATCATTCATCATCAACCTTCACAGGCGTGATTCTAAAATTTCTCTTGTAATAGTAAAGAAATCAAATAAACTAATCACTTCTAGCAAGAAGTATGCTTTACTATTTTTAGGAGAAATTAATTTTGTAGAAGAGTCAATGAGACAAAAGGAATTGGTAGAGGGGCTCACTAAGAAAAAGATATAGAAACTATAATAGTGTATATAGGCATAAAGGAGAGTGTGTGTGGAGCCTAAAGGGATACCATGCAAGAGGGAAGTGGAGCATGAGATATAACTGTTGCTATACTCTGTATTTCCCAACATTAAGTTGTACAAGTGGTATGTTCTAGAAGAAAATGAGGTGAATGAAAAGTTGCAACAACTATTGGAATAAGGTGTTTTTTGACCAAGCATCTCACCATATGAGTCACCCCTCATAATTTTTCCCATATTTAGATTCATTTTTTATGATGTTTTTGGAAGCTATATTGGTATAAAATTCTACCTCAGAGGAGTTTATATCACATTTGATGCAAGTGTAAGAGACATTTAAGAGGCACCAACTCTTTGAAAATATTAGGAAGCATTAGTTTGCACATTATTTTTTGGTGTATTTCCATTATGTGATTGGAGGAGGGAAGCATAAGGTAGAACCTACCAAAATGTAGGGAATCGTGAAACTCCCAGTGCCTACCAATGTTTATGAGGTCTAGAGTTTCATTAGGATAGCATAGTAGCTAAATAAATTAGTAACCTCATTTTAAGTAGTAGCCACACCACTTCATACCATAATAATGAGTGGAAATACTTTCTTTAGTAGAAGGACTTTGAGGAGTTGGAGAAGAAAATCAGTGATGCACCAATTCTTACATTACCAAAAATATAGTAGTCAAAAGACATATGTGAGTGGCTATGTTATGGAAGTAGTCTTAATGAAGAGAAGAAGGAATGTATGCTACTGTTTTGATGTGTTAGATGGGTAAATTCTTAAAAAACCTACTTGTGATAAGGATATCTATGCCTTATTACGAGATGTTAAGAACTAGAAACACTATCATATGGAAAAGGAAATAGTAATCCACATAGATCACTAGTTGTTGCAATACTTGCAGTCATAGAGTAAGTTATGGAAAAATAGGAATTACAGATGGATGGAATTTTACAAAAGTTTCATTTAGTGATGAAGTATTGTTACACTAAAATTTGTCACCATGAATTTTGATTCAAATAATTTTCCATCCGATGGAGTGCCTTGAGTGAATCCCTTATGAAGCTTGAAGTAAAAAAATACTACGGGAAAATGGAATTTTGGTTTTCACTGTTTAAAACCCATTTTTGAGCATCTGCGTGGTTTTCCTCAGAAAAGCTCGCGCATGCGCCGTTTATTCCACTATAAACTACGTGGATCGTCATAGTTTCTTCCACTATAAACACCGCAGGTCTGTTCATGTAGGTAAACATAAAAAGTATGTTCTAGAAGCTTTGGTTGAGGAATATTATCCAAATTAGAAACCTCGAACCACTACATACCTCTTCCTCATCCCTTGGTACATAGAAGCAATCTCATTTTCTTAAGGATCATATCCCTTGAGAAGTGGAACTAGAAACCTCCTCATCCTTCCTATAAATTTAGCATAGGACTAAAGGAATAGGAGACTACTGAGACTAGGAATTGTAAACTCATGTTGTTAGCTTTGGGTATGAAGAGCTTGTCATTAAGGAAAGTGGTGTACCTTAAGAGACAATCCCTTAGCTATGATAAGGAATCAGTGCTTAAGACATTTATATGATTATGCCACGAATATATATGTCTCTATTTTATTAACCCTCAAGTATTTATGATCAAACCATTAAATGTCAAATATGATGAATGCTTCACAATGCTACCATTTTTTGATGTTGAATGAAGTGATTAGAAGAAAATGAAAGAAGAAGTCCAAACTAATATGTTGTTTTATACAGAAAATATCACTCGAAACCCTAGAAAAGATATATGAAAGAAATAGTTAACACAAAGGAGCGCCAATTAAGGTTTTTAACTCTTACATATAGAAGTAAAACGAGACCTACAACTCATAACTTTGTTTTATTCATAGATGGAAAACATATAATGTAAACTTGAATACATTTCAACATAAACAAAATGCTAGAAACTTGCTTACTCATTCATTAATCTTTGAATCTCTGAATACAAAAATAATTGTCTGAAGGTCCAAAACTCGGAACCTTGCCTTCCCTTGAAAATTACGTGAATTACAGTAAAAAGCAGTTTTGAACTGCTGTAACCAATCCTAACTACCAAAACTACTTAAGACTTCGAAGGTTGTCTATTACATGCCTTGAAAATGTTTTATTACAGTTACATTTTCTTCAGAAAATAACATAAAATAAATCTCCTAATCTATAGAAATTTCTGATGATGTGGCTTCTTTTCCTGGATCAACTGATTTGTCTTTCTTTGATGCTGATCGTTTTGGCAGGTCTATTGTCCAAGCGCTGCACTTTTTCCGTATTTCTACCTTTGTCTTGGATGAAGGTGTCAAATTGTGATATTCCAATCTAAATGCAGTAATTCGATCATAGGACGACCTTTCTATGAAAAGAGTCTTTACCATCCATGAGTTGAAAATGTCTCTACAAGAAGTTGACCATTATCTCTCCTTTAAGCACCTGAGTCTTTTCATGCCTGTTATCAACTTTTATTTTTTCCAACACTAGTAAGTTCTCATAAGAATTCCATGGAAAAATATTTCCTTCAGCTCCCCAACATGATGGCAAGCCTACTCTTGTCGTTTTATCAAATGACTTATCAAACTGACTTACTGCTTCCTTAATTTCCATGATCTTCCTTTCTACAGCCTTTCTGAGATCATTTCTAACAATCATTTTATTAATTTCTATTGCATGCATCATTCTTTCCTGCATGTGATTCTCTTCTAATTCCTGATCTGATTTAGAAATAATAAAATCAATGAATATTCTAGCCCAAATGGCTCTATTAATTCCTTTTTTCTTGTTAGACATGATTGGTTCTTCACATTCTAAAATAAGGCTTTTCTCTTTTGCAATTATGATCAGGAAGCACCAATTAGTTTTCATTTCTAAAATTATATCAGTCCAAATGTTATCTTTGCCTTGTACTAGTGAGAGATTTCCATTTAGTCTTTCTTTGAGATTTTTAATCTCAGCTTCGACATTTCGGAAATCCATTTTGTACTTGTCAGCTTCATTTTCCATGACTTTCATCAAATTTGTTGCAGTTTCCATATCTGTTTGAGCCTTCTTTTGATCTCTTTCAGCTATCTGCAACTCAGTATTTAATTGAACAATTTGTGCTTGAGTATCTTCATCACCTGTAGGAAAAAAAAAGTACAATTATGATTATCAATATGATTTTGCAATGAAATTGCAGTTTGCTTTATTTTGGATATTTCTTCTTCTTTCTGCATGAGTTGCTGTAACATATTTTCCTTTTCCTTCTCTACCTCTACAACTTCTGCAACCATTGAATGTTCTCCAGTAGGTAATTTTAACTTCTTCCTTAATATGGATATTTCTACCTAAGCACTTTGCATGAATTTCTGCACAACAGTCTTATCACTGGGGTCTACTCCAATCTTTATAACAATTTTCTGCAATTCCTCATTCTGAACTATTAAGGCTCTTGATTTAGCCTTCTCTAAATTCAATTGTTTAATTACTTTACCCAACATATTATATGCCTTTATTTCCATTGCATTAGTCTTTGTGAGGTCATTTACAATCAATTGACATGTTTGCATATGCATATTCATTTTATCCATCAATAGAATTTTCTTTACATCCATAGTCACATTGATAGTGTTGAAATTGCTGGAAGAACCAATTGACATGTTTGTAGGGTGTGACAGGGCAATTCTAAATTGATCTTTCTCAAGATACATTATAGTCAACAATCTTGTTTGATCCGCAACAACTTTATGTTCATCTTGGGCCTCCATGCTAGCCTTCATTCTCTGATTTCTTTCCTCAATTTGTGAAAACAACTATTTGATCAAGGGCACCTGTTCATGAGAAGCTTCATGACTCCGGGGTGAAGAAGGAGCATTTTTCTCTTCTCCCAAATGTAAAGAAAAAACAGGTGAATTAGATGTAGGTTCTTCAGTAAGTTTTGTTCTCTTCTTGGCTCCCTTCTCCTCATCATCTAGATCAATAACTACTTATTTGGTTCTTTTAGTTGTATTCTTTGCTATGATGGGAGTTTGAATGTTTGCACCTAATGAATTCATCACACCTTTACTCGCTATATTATCTTGTTCTGGTCTACTTTCATGAATGAAAGCAGAGAACCCATTCTCAATTATTCTATTTGAAATCACACTATAAGGGTCATAAGCCCAACTTTCTCCTATTAACATATGCATTTCATCTAAAATTCTTGTTACTTCATAAAATGTCTGCCTCATATTGAATATGAAAGGGCCTACAATCATAGGTAATTTATACATATGTCCTTTCTTCATAGGCACAAAACAAACCTGTTCAACATTTAGGCTCTGTATAATGAATTCTAGAGAAAAAAGCCTCATTGGTACAAATGTTGGGAGTCTATAAGGCTCAAAACTTGCTCCATATAGCCTTATTTCAGAATAATCCTCAAAAACAAACTAATCTCCATATTTTCAATTGGTTCCTAAATGCAGAAACTCCTGATCTTTAGGTAAGAAACAGGGAGGAGGACTTCCATTCAATATTTTATATGCAATTGGCATATAATAGCTAGAAAAATAAAACAACCCAGCCTCATTTTTCTCCCTCCTAAATACATGTGTCCAGAATATCACTGATTACCTTATTTTATTTACATCCATAATATTTAGACCTAAATGCATGAATTATTTCACATTCTGATATAAGAACAAATATACAATCAATGAAGGAAATTTTAAAGAACCAGTTAATGAAAGGCTCATCAGCTATGAATTGACTGCTTCTTGCCAATATCATGGAATATCCAACACCATTCTTGGCTTAATCATCATGGAAAACATCCCTAGGACTAATTTATCCACTTTATTATCATCATATTTAGCTAGAATGTTTTCGATATTACTTAATACTGGACGAGCCTTAGCATCAAAAACCCCCATAGAAAACTCTTTGCAATCTGGCTGAAACTGCTTCATGTCAGGTTTCAAATAAAGCATGAAATGATTAAATACTTCACCTGCAATATTATCATAATATTGTACCAGTGAATCGTCAGAAAAGTGGATGGTTGACTCTGACTCAGGATAGCATAGGGCTTGCTGAATTAACTGGGTGGATACTTGTAGAACATTCTCTCCTTGGGAATTCACGACAAAACACTTCCCTATATACATGACTGAGACCAACCAATAGATAAATTCAGGGAAAATATGGGTCTCTAGAATGCATGCAGACAAAATTCCAGACTTGACCATGGTGGAATACATAGGGGAAGCATTATCATTCAAGATAACTTGCTGGTAGAAAGGGAGGTGAATTATAGAACACATGGTATCTCGAATATCCCTCTCAGTATCCATGAGAGGGATATGGCTAGCTAAACCTGGAAGGGACAACCATTTATCCATGGTTGAAAAATTCTGCAGGAATAGTTCATAGGGGGGTCAAATTTTTGCAGGTGGAAAAAAAATGAAATAGGGTGTAGTGCAACAAATTACAAGTAATTCGAAAACAAGTGAAAATTTTCCTTAAATAGTTGGTGCGGTTTTTAATCTAAATGTTGACAAGATGTGCCAGTGAGCCATTGATTCTACTCGACGTGGAAGATATATGTGACCAAATCAGTGTCTTACATCACAATAAGGGCTCTCGAGGTATGGAGGGAAATTTTGGCTGGTGCCCCCACACTCAATCTTTGTCGTTGATCTCTATTGTCCCCACAATCAACTCAGTCAACTATGGAGGCACTCATCTTCGTATCTGGTGCGCTAATTGTGGCCGTGGGTTGGGCCTTTTGATAAGAACTTCAGTTATCAGCACTATCCAGCCAACAAACCAATCAATGTTTAAATGTCAAATATAGAACCCACTAATATAAAGTTTAAATGTTTAAAATTTAACTCAAATATTGGCGAACATACATATTGTTCATGCTAAATTATAATATTTTGATACTTTAACATATTTTCCAGTAATTTCTTATTTTTATATTTGAAAATATTTGAAAAATAAAAGGATATGCATATGATCCATAACATCTGGCTCCACCTAGGGATAGTGTTTTTTGCCACGAAAAACTAAGAACCTGCAGATCAGTGCTTTCACTTCGAGCATGTAGTCAAAAATTTCTTGATGAGAAATATACAGTGAGAGGAAACTGAATATGTACAATAATGAACTAACTATCTTTAGTGTTGCAAATAATGTTTTAGATATTTCCCATTTAGAGGCAGTTCTACTGCTTCTCCATCAAGATCTTCCATCATGAAAGTATAATTTGATCTAGCTTCAGAGATTTTGTAAGGACCATACCATAAAGGATCAAATGACCATGTTTCCCTTTCTCTTCCCTCCTGGTATCCCATGTTAATACTAGATCTCTGACCTGAAATATGATTTCTCTTGCCTTTATATCAAAAATAGACTTCATTTACTCTTGATAAGTGACCAAATTGTCTCTGACTTTATTTCTACTTTCACTCAATTCTATCACCTTATTTAGTCTCCTGATTATGGCACTAGGTTACTCTTGAGAGTATTGAAGAAAAGAAATTACTGGTCTTGCTAGCTGAGTGGGAAATAATGCCTGAGAACCATATACTAATTCATAAGGATAATTACCAGTGGATCTTCTAGTAGTCATCCTCACAGCCCATAAAGAAAAAATGAGCTTTGAATCTGAATCCTTTTGGTTCTCATTCATTGTTTTCTTCAATATTTTCACCAATGTTTTATTAGATGATTCTGCTAATCCATTTCATTGAGGATGATATGTTGCATAGTGGGATAATATTACATTATAAGTGTAACAAAAATTTATGAACCTGACTGAGATGAAAACTTGAGCATTGTCTGCTACAATCTTTACTGGACATCCAAATCTGCTAAAAATATTCTCCTCTAAAAACCTCATCACAACCAAATCATTTGCTTTCCTAATGGAATTGCCTTTACCGATTTTGTAAAATAATCAGTAGCAGTTTGAATCCATTTAAACTACCCACTTGATGGTGGATTAATCTCTCCAATGAAATCCAATCCCCATTGTTTGAAGGGTCCTTCAATAAACACAGGAAGGAGAGGTAAAGGAGCTAACCTTTTATTTTCTGCAAACAATTGGCATTTCTGGAAACTTCTAATAGTTCTGTATACATCAGCAAATAAACAAGGCCAATAAAAACCTAATTTAAGAATCTTACGAGAAGTTACTTTCCATCTGTAATGACCTCCACACAAGCATTCATGATATTGTTTAATCACCTCCATGGTTTCCTCTTCTGTCAAACATAATAGCAGCACACCAACAGGATCTTTCCAATACAAATTAGCTTCAATTATAACATAAGGTTGAGCCTTGAGTTTCAAAGCTCTATACTTAGCTTTGTTTATTGAAGGGGGACAAGAAAAGAAACACAGATAATGAATAATATCTTTATACCAATCTGAACACAGAAATTTATATTTGATTGCAGACTTTTTCTTAATATTATATGTTTCTTCTGTCACTTCATCTACAGGTGCAAGTAAACTAATTCCCAAAGCTTGGAAATTAGATTTTGTTAGCAATTTGGCCAGTCCCTGTCCTTTGAATAAATTTTTGGTTTTATATCCAGATCATATTCTTGGATTTTGGAAATCCATTTTCCTCTTTTTCCTTCTACATCACTCTATACTAGCACATCCTTTACAGCATAATTAGGCACATATGCTACTATTTGGGAATGAAGTACATAAGTTATGAAAGCCTTTAATGATTTGAATAAAGCATATACCTGCTTCTCTAGAATATTATACTTCATCTCTGCATCTCTAAGGACTTTACTCAAAAAGGCTACAGGTTTTTCGCTTCCTTCTTCATTTTTTTGTAATAACACAACAACAATAGTAGAGGATGATGCAAATGAGAAGATTTAAAAAGGCTTTAAGTAATCTAGGCTGGTCAAATCAAGAGCTTCTTGAAGAGCTTCTTTAATTTTGCCAAATGATTCTCTTGCTTCTTTATCCCATTTTACCTCCGCATTATTTTTTAACATATCTGTTATTCTCCTGACAATCTCAGCATAATTCGGAACAAATATTCTCAAAAAATTGATTTTTCCCAGAAACCTTTGGATATATTTTTTACTTCTAGGTAGTGGAATTGTTTGTTTAACTTCAACCCTTGCCGAGTCAATATTCACTCCTCGATTTGAAACTATGTGACCCAACAACTTACCTTTCTCTAAAGAAAACAAATATTTCTTGGGATTTAATGATAATCCAAATTTTACGCATTTCAAGAAGGCTTTCCTCAGGTGTTCTAAGTGCTCATCATTAGAACCTGAAAAAATAGTAACATCATCGAGACAAATGACTACAAATTTATCACCCACAAAAGTAATATCCATTGCCCTTTGGAAAGTAGCTTTTGCATTCATGAGGTCAAATGGCATCCTGGCATACATGAATGTTCACCAAGGTGTGGTGAAAGAAGTTTTATTTTGATATTCCTTCTTCACAGCCACCTGATTATACCCGGAAAAACCATAAACCATAGATAACCTGAACACTCCAGTTACTTTCGGCAATAAAAAATCCATCTTTGGTAATGAATAGTTATCTTTTAGGGAAGCTCTGTTCAAATTTCTGAAATCCACACATAAGTTTATCTCTCCATTTTTCTTGCTGACTAGTATCAAATTGGAAACCCAATTAGAGTATCTTAATGGAAGTATGATTTTTTCTTGCAAAAGTTTCTTCACCTCTTTTTCAATTGGAGCTAGCAATAGTGGGTTAATTTTTCTGATCTTCTACTTGTGTGGCTTAACCCCATCTTTCAGTGGTATTTTATGTCAAACAATATATAGATCATAAGTTTTTAAATCTCCATATGACCATGCAAATACATCGATGAATTTTTTAAAAAGATCTAGATACCTTTCTTTGTACTACATAGGAACTCCTCTAAACAATTTGACTATTTTAGGGTCATGTTGAGTTCCTAAATTAAAGTCTTCCATTTCTCCATTTTGGGATACCTTTTTCTAGGTCATTGCCACATCATTAGCATCAAACAATCTCTCAAGAGGTACCAATCCTCTGGGCATAATATTATCCTTCAACTAAATTATCTTATGATCACCAATTCAATGTTTCAGACATGTCACTTTGATCACTTTATTCAACTTTTAAATCAATTTGACTCTCTTCAAAATTTCCAATCATTGTTAAAAATTGATTAATTTGCTCATCATCCTCAAAAACCTGCCAATGTTTTACATTATCATGGATTGAATGCCTATCTCTCAATTCAATTTCATATCTCAACCTTGGATTAATTGGTGGCTTAAATGTACTGGCTGCAACTGCCAATGGATCCACCATTCTTGTTCTCTTCTCTTGGAATAAACTATAAATTGAAAGCTTCAAAATAATTTTCAACTAGATCCCACACCTTATTTCTATAAGACCTCAACCTAGGATGTTTAGTCTGGCACCAATTCTTAATTTTTCTTATGATTAATTCAGAATCGCAAAAAAAAAATATAGACTGAATTCCCATATGTTTAGTTGTTTGCAGACTTAGAATCAATTCTTCATATTCAGCTACATTATTAGTAGATTCAAATTCTAATTTGAAGGAAAAAGGTAAAAAGTTACCTTTAGGAGATATAAATATGAAACCATCTCTAGTGCCCTCCTTAGAGAATGCACCATCAAAATAACACTTCCAAATTTCATTTGAACACAACTCTTTATGTACATTGGCTGAAGAGAGCTACTTTTGTGAATCTTCAGCAAACTCTGCATCTTCATGCAGCATGAAACAAGAGAGATTGTCCTACTCTTGACCATAAATGGGGGAATTACCTGCATCTTTCTTGGTAGTAGTTTTCAAAAATCTGGTTTCTCTCTATAACCTCCTTTTTTCCCCCTTAAAAACAGGAATAATGGCATATGTGAAATCCAATTTCAAAACTCCTCCAAGCTTTTCCCCCCAAAATCTAGACAAAAAAATACCAAATCTGGCTGGAATATCTGCTACTACCACATCCATCATAATACTCTTAGCTGGAATTTGAGCCAAGGAAACAACCATATCTTTGACAAGACCTACACACTTCAGTCTTTTTTAATCAAAGGAACAAAGGTCTCTATATGTCTTGGTGATTTGTAAATTTAATTCTTTCATCACAAATAGTGGCATTAGATTATGTGATGCACCGAATCTAGCTTACAATTATGTAAAATGAAATCATGCAACAAAACTGATATATAAAAAGGTGGAACAGAAGAATCTACCTCTTCAACATGAGGTCCAAAAGTAACCACTGGATTCTCTTCTTGCAGATTCACTATATCACCCACCTCATCAGACTGAGATAAATTAATAAACTCTATAATTTATTTCTTATAACTAGGTGTTTTAACCAACTCATGAAGTGGTACTTGAATATTTACTTTTTGTAATTCTTTAGAAAAACTGAAATTTTGATTTTGTTTCATTAACTTTTCAGCTTCTTCTTGGTTTTTATTTGGATTTGCATGTTGATCAGGAACAGTAACAATTTTCTCCAAAATATTAGGGTTATTAGATTTTACTTGGGAAGCCCCAATTTACTGCTTCTCTTTCTCTTTTTCTTGATTCATGGGTTTCTTCCCTTTATCTGAATTTTTAATTGGATTCTTTTGTGGTGTAGTCACCATTGGAGTAGGTACTGGTTTTGATTCTTTTTCTTCATCATCCTGAGTTCTCAATGTATTTTTTTACCTCAAATCATATTTTTTGTGCAACTCTTCTTGCATAAAATCAGTAAATTGTTTGCAATAATAATCCATTTCTTCCTGGTCAAATGAGACATCAACTTCTTTACATTCTTCTACATATTCTTTCTCACTTTCTTCCTCTGTTTCACCATCCTCCATATACGCAGTAGAAATTTGATCTTCATATTATTTCTAGTCATTATCTACAAAATGTGATGGTGTTGCATCTATATATAAAGGTGCTTGGACTTGGTCTTGATATTTTCTTTCTCTCTATAGAATATGTAGGGGTTGTTTTCTAAATTAGGGATTGAAAACCCCTCTGTTTTTTTGTGCAGTTTTCTTGTTATCTAATTCCATCTTTACTAATCTTTTTGACAAATTTTTAATGACCTTATTCATGTCATCTATACTTTGATCTTGTGATGAGTCCTCTTCTTTATCTTTTCCTTTGTCTTGAACTTTTCCAGCAGCAGTCATGGTTGCCTCAATCTCTAAGACATCGGTTTGAATCTATTCAAGAGTGGAGGCTCTTTTTTCTCTCAAGGTAAAACCAAAATCTTATACAAATTTCCCAACAAAAACAACACTTTCTCCAATAGGATGAGGTTTCATTTCCACATGAAAACTATTATACAACTTATTAAATCTTTTGATAAAATCACTCATGCTTTAATTTTGTTTTTTCTTTATAGCATTAAACTATGTTAAATAATAACCATGGTCTCTTTTTTCACCCCATCTCTGGATGAATTGTCTCTCTAATTCATCCCAATCATTGATGGAACCATTTGGTAATCCTTTGAACCATTTTCTTACCTCTCCGCTTAGAGACTGTACAAAAAGTCTCATTACAACATCAAGATGCTCTACATTAAAGTTTTCAGCAAAAGTGCAAAATAAAGGCAAGTGTTGTTCTGTAGTTTTTTCATCTTCACCAGTAAATCTAAGAAGCAACTTAAGGTACTCCTGAGGCATTTCATTCATTGGTTGGGGTAGATTTAATGGTGCATATCTATTCATCAAGAAATAAGGGGCTTCCAGGTTTATGCGTTGATTGATTGCTCCTTGAGCGGGGGTAGAATGAATACCAGTTGTAGGTGGGGATAAAAGGGGTGGAACAACTAATATGGGAAGGGGTATATGAACAATAGAAGAAGAACTGGAAACTGAATTAGGTTGAGATTCTATGAATGGAAATGCTCCAGACTCAAAAGATGGTTCTTATAATGTTGGTTCTTGGAAATGAATGGGTGAGGGTAAGGATTCTTTTTCTGAGAAAATGAGTTTCTAGGAAATTGCCTTGGATGGAAAGATACGAGAACTGTTGCCTGGTGCAAGCAGTGTGGCATCAGGTGTAGAAAATATTTTTGTTTTCTGGCCCTTCTTTGAAACTAACTTTTATGGATCTGACAGAATAGGGACTTTTTTCTGAGAGGTATCTGAACTCGTGTGAGGCCTCTTAGGAGCCAGAATTATTTAAAATAAAGCACAACTTAGTATTTCCTCCTCTTTGAACAACCAGAGGAAATACGAACAAAACCCAGGGAAAACTCTGAATCTTCGCTCCCTGGCAATGACGCCAATTAATGTTGTAGCTTAAGAGAAAATCCCTTAGTTGTGATAATGTTGGGTATGTGTTATATTATTTCCATGAAAAAGCACGCGCAATGTCCTTAATTTCCAGTGGGTAGTCTGTGCCCATGGTTTTGTGCATGGTTTTGCACATGGTTTTGGGGTATGATGGTTTTCGGCCCCTGGTATTTTTGTAGATCCGATCAAGGGAACTACGGTTATGTTCCAATCTAGGGTTAATGGATTAGGGTTCATGTATGCTTCGGCATGTATATATATGTGTTGTAGCACTAAAAGGAATATAATGAAAAATCAAGCTAGTCATCCTGATTTGGGATCCAAGGGAAAATCCATGTGTTTATGTTTTATGCTCTCGCTATTGTTTATTTTCTGTTATAATAATCATGTATAGATAATTTTTGTTGAGGGATAAAACCTACATGTGTTATCAGAGTTGTTTCGGCTTCAAGGGGACGCCTTTGCTGCTGAGGGTTTTTTTCTCGGGCCTGACGTAGACCCTATTCAGTGGGAGATCTGCGGGATTGATTCTTTTGGTGAAAGAAGATGGTGAGCAGTGGGAAGATAGAGATCGAGAAATTTAATGGTCAGAGTTTTGAGTTATGGAAGCTAAATATGGAGGATCTACTGGTGGATAAAGATCAGTGGATCGTGATAGATCCAAGTACTAAACCAATGACAATGTCAGACGAAGACTGGAAGAAACTGGATCAGAAGGCTAAGAGCACAATATGGTTGTGTGTCTCAGATTCAGTAGTGTTGAATGTATCTGGGGATGCTACGGCAAAGAATTTGTGGGAAAAACATGGGACTTTGTACCAATACAAGTCTCTGGTGAATAAGTTTTTACTGCAGAAAAAGCTATATAACCTGAGGATGAAGGATGGAGACTCGGTGACAGAGCATCTGAATGCCTTCAATACTGTGATAAGTCAGCTATCATCTATTGATATTAAAATCTTAGATGAAGATAACTGCATCAGTTTGTTTTGTTCTCTACCAGACTCGTGGGACAGTCTGGTTATTGCAATAGGTAGCAATACAACTACCTTGAATTTTGATGTCATTGTCTCAACCTTGTTGTTGGAGGAAATGAGACAGAGAAATATGGAGGGCCAGAATGGAGATGCATTATCTATAAGAGGAAGGTCCCAAAGCAGAAACAAGAATGAGGTTTCGAGTGGGAGATCCAAATCTAGAGGGAGATCTAAATCTCCTCGAAAGTTTGTAAAGTTATGTTGGAAATGTGAAAGGAAGGGCACTACAAAAGGGAGTGCATATCTAAAGATCCTGAGAAAGGAAAGGGATCTGATGATTCTCCTTCTGCAGAGGCAAAAACCACCTCGGATGAAGGTGGGGATGTGTATTTGGATTCTTCTTCAAATACACATGTATATCATGAGTCATGGTTGATTGACTCAGGTGCATCCTTTCACTTCACTCCCCATCAGGAGTGGTTCTGCGAGTATGAGAAATATGATGGTGGTGATGTCTTCCTAGGGGATGATAAGAAGGCCAGAATCGTTGGAAGTGGAAAGGTCAAGATGAAGCTACGAGGTGCAAGGATTAGAACACTTCCTGGTGTTCTTCTTATTCCTGAATTGGCTAGAAATCTGATTTTTGTAAGCAAGATGGATGATGCAAGTGTAAAAACAGTGTTCGAGAAATATGCCTGCAAGATGGTTCGGGGAGCACTGGTATTAATGCGGGAGTTCGAAATGGAACTCTGTACAATCTACAAGGTAGCACTGTTATTGATGGGTGTAACAGTTCTATGGTTCCTGAAAGTGGAGTGGAAAGCCTAGCTGTCTCTGGAGAAAAGACCATGCTGTGACATCAAAGGCTTGGACATATTGGAGAGAAGGGCCTTCGGATACTGCATAGAAATGGTATGGTAGAAGTTTTGTCTAATTTCTATCTGGATTTCGATTTCTGTGAACATTGTGTATATGGGAAGTAGAATCAGATGAGTTTTCCTTCTGGTGCTAAGAGGGTGAACAAGATATTAGAACTTGTGCACAGTGATGTGTTTGGACCTGTGTCAGTTCCTTCACTGGGAAAGTCTATGTGCTATGTTTCATTCATAGATGACTTCTCAAGGAATACATGGATATATTTCTTGAGGAATAAATATGAAGTCTTTGAAAGATTTAAATAATTTAAGGCTCTGGTGGAAAACTAGACAGAGAAGAAGATAAAGGCGCTGAGGATAGATAATGGTGGGGAGTTATGCAAGAAGGAATTTGAAGAGTTCTGTAAGAAGTGTAGTATAGCACAATAGAATACTACTCCATACACTCCTCAGAAAAATTGATTTGTAGAATGAATGAACATAACACTGATGGAAAAGGCAAGAAGCATACTCATTGGTACCGGGTTAGGACAAGAATTATGGGTAGAGGCAGTGGAGACTACATACTATCTAGTTAACAGATCACCTTCATCAGTGTTGGAGGATAAGACTCCACATGAGGTATGGAGTGGTAAGAAACCCTCTCTTTCACATCTAAGGGTAATTTTATCTGATGCATATGTACATGTTCCAAAGAAGAAAAGGACCAAGTTGGATAATAAATCTGAAAGGTGCATCTTTATTGGGTATAAGGATGGTTTAAAAGGTTACAAGCTTTAGAACCCAGAAACAAGGAAGGTTGTGTAAAGCTAAGATGTGGTTTTTAGAGAGGTGAAAGATGTTGTTAAACATGAAGTCATACCAAAGGAATCTGAGAATATAGAGTTTGAGATAAAGGAGGATGAATCAGAATCTACAACAGACGAATACTGAGAAGGGGAAGAGCCACCAGCTGTGAGAAGAGCCACCAGCTGTGAGAAGATTAGCTCGAGAAAGAAGACAACCAAAAAGGTATAGTCCATCTGCTTTCTATTCAAATTTTTCCTTAACTATAACTAATGATGATCCCAGAACTTCAGGGAGGGATTGTATTCAGAGGATGGAAAACTCTAGAAAGAGGCCATGGTTGATGAAATGGCATCCTTGCACAAAAATGAGGCATGGGATCTGGTGGAGTTTCCGGCGAGAAGGAAGCCTATCGAGAGAAAATGGGTGTTTAAAAAGAAGATGAATGTAGAAGGCAAGGTGGAGAAATACAAATCTCAATTGGTAGCAAAAGGTTATTCCCAGGTGTCGGGAATTTATTTTGGTGATATTTTGTCTCCTATTGCCAAAGTTACTTCTATTAGATTACTTTTATCTGTTGTTGTTGCATTTGATTTTGAGATAGAATAGATGGATGTGAAGATATAATTTCTTCACGGGGATCTAGAAGAGGAGATCTACATGAAGCAACCTGAAGGATTTATGGTGAAGGGTAAGAAATAACTGGTATGTAGGTTGAAGAAGTCTCTGTACGGGTTAAAACAATCACCAAGGATGTGGTATCAGAAATTTGATACCTATATATGGGGTCTTGGCTTCACCAGAAGCAAGGAGGATCACTGTGTTTATTTTAAATTAATTGGTGACTGTGTTATTTATTTGGTCTTGTATGTGGATGATATGTTGTTGATTGGAAATGACAAAGAAATTATCCAAGATTTGAAGACACAATTGTTCTCCAAATTAAACATGAAGGATATTGGTCCTACAAAATATATTTTGGGCATGGAAATTAAGAGATATCCAGAAAAGAGGAAGCTCTAGTTAAACCATAGGAAGTATGTCGAGACTATATTGCAGAGGTTCAATATGAAAGATAGTAAACCGATGAATGTTCCTATTCATGTAGGTGTAAATCTATATGTTGAACAGTGTCCCAAGACACAAGAAGAAGAGGAGGATATGTCTCGTGTTCCATATGCAAGTGTAGTGGGTAGCCTGATGTCTGCAATGGTATATACTAGACTAGACATTGCACATGCAGTGGGTGTATTGAGCAGGTTTATGTCAAACCCATGGAAGGAGCATTAGACAGCAGTGAGGCGGGTTTCAAATATTTACGTGGCACTAGTGATTATGGCTTGTGCTACCAGGGAAGACCAAGATTGGAAAATATGTTGGACATTCATGGTTTTGTTGATGAAAACTGGGCTAGAGATCAAGACCTAAGAAGATCTACAAGTGGATATGTGTTTAGACTATTTGGAGCCGCATTCAGTTGGATGAGTAAAAGATAGTCTGTAGTGGATCTTTCAACTACAGAGGCAAAATACATAGTAGCCACTCATGCAAGCAAGGAATAAGTTTGGTTGCAGAGATTGTGTTCAAGTATGGGGTTGGTACAAAAAGCTATAAGGATAGACTGTGATAACCAAAGTGCAATTTTCCTAGCCAAGAACCTTGTTTATCATTCAAATATCAAGCACATTGATGTTCAATATCACTTTCTTAGAGATATGGTTGAGGCTAAAAGGGTGTTGCTGGTAAAGGTGGACACTTTGAAGAATGTTGCAGATGCATTGACGAAGTCTGTGAGCACTCAAAAGTTCTCTTGGTGTAGAGAAACAATGGATGTTGAAGAATTGGGCCAATGACTAAGCTCTTCTGTGGCCCCCTACGGAAAGAAAACAAAAAGTGGGAGAATTTTGGGCATGTGTTATATTATTTCCACAACAGCGCCCCGATGAAAAATTTTTGGTCCTTAATTTTCGGTAGGTAGTCCGCGCCCATGGTTTTGTGCATGGTTTTGCACACGGTTTTGGGTTACGATGGTTTTCATCCCCTGGTATTTTTGTAGATTCGGTCAAGGGAACTATGGTTATGTTCTAATCCAGGGTTAATGGATTAGGGTTCATGTATGCTTCAGCATGTATATATATGTGTTGTAACACTAAAAGGAATATAATGAAAAATCAAGTTGGTCATCCCGATTTGGGATCTAGGGGAAAATATCTGTGTTTATGTTTTATGCTCTCACTATTGTTTATCTTCTGTTATAAGATTCATGTGTAGATAATTTATGTTCAGGGTTAAAACCTACATATAAGGAATCAGTTCTTAAGACATTTATATTATTATGTCACGAATATATATGTCTTTTTTTTATTAACCCTCAAGTATTTATGATCAACCCCTTAAATGTCAAATATGATGAATGCTTCACAATGCTACCATTTGATAAATTTGAATGAAGTGATTAGAAGAAAATGAAATAATAAGTCCAAACAAATATGTTGTTTTATACAGGAAATATCATTCCAAACCCCAGAAGAGATATATGAAAGAAATAGTTAAAACAAAGGAGCGCTAATTAAGGTTTTGAACTATTACATACAGAAGTAAAAAGAGACCTGTTGCTCATAAATTTCTTTTATTCATAGATGGAAAACACATAATGTAAACTTGAATACATTTCAACATAAACAAAATTCTAGAAACTTGCTTACTCATTCATTAATATTTGAATCTCTTAGTACAAAAATAATTTTCTAAAGGTGCAAAACTTAGAACCTTTCCTTCCATTGAAAATTACATTAAATATAGTAAAAAGCAGTTTGGAACTTTTGTAACCAATCCTAACTACCAAAAATACTTAAGACTTCGAAGTTTGTCTATTACATGCCTTGAAAATCTCTTATTACAATTACATTGTCTTCAAAAAATAACATAAAATAAATATCCTAATCTATAGGAACTGCTGATGATGTGGCTTCTTTTCCTGGATCAACTGATTTGTCTTTCTTTGATGCCGATCATTTTGGCAGGTCTATTGTCCAAGCTCTACACTTTTTCCATATTTCTACCTTCATCCTAGATGAATGTGTCAGATTGTGATATTCCAATCTAAATGCAATAATTCGATCATAGGACGACCTTTCTGTGAAAAGAGTCTTTACCATAAACAAGATTTCAAAATGTCTCTGCAAGAATTTGACCATTCTCTCTCCTTTAAGCACCTGAGTCTTTTCATGCCTGTTATCAACTTTGCTTTTTTTCAACACTAGTAAGCTCTCACAAGAATTCCATGGCAAAATATTTCCTTCAGCTCCCCAACATGATGGCAAGCCTACTCTTGTCATTTTATCAAATGACTTATCAAACTGACTTACTTCTTCCTTAATTTCCATGAGATTATTTTCTACAGCCTTTCTGAGATCATTTTTGACAATCATTTTATTAATTTCTATTGCATACATCATTTTTTCCTGCATGTCATTCTCTCCTAATTCCTAATCTAATTTAGAATTAATAAAATAAATGAATCTTCTGGCCCAAATGGCTCTATTAATTCCTTTTTTCTTGTTAGACATGATTGGTTCTTCACATTCTAAAATAAGCCTTTTCTCTTTGGAAATTATCATCAGGAAGCACCAATTAGACTTCATTTCTGAAATGATATCAGTCCAAATGATATCTTTGGTTTGTATCAGTGAGAGATTTCCTTTTAGTATTTTTAATCTCGGCTTCAACATTTTGGAAATCCATTTTGTACTTGTCAGCTTCATTTTCCATGACTTTCATCAAATTTGTTGCAGTCTCTAGATCTGTTTGAGCCTTATTTTGATCTCTTCAACCATCTACAACTCTGTATTTAATTGAGAAATTTGTTCTTGAGGATCTTCATCACCTGTAGGAATAAAAAAAAGTACAATTATGATTATCAATATGTTTTTGCAATGAAATTGCAGTCTTCTTTATTTTGGAGATTTATTCATCTTTCTGCCTGAGTTGCTGCAACAAATTTTCCTTTTCCTTCTCTACCTCTAACACTTCTGCAGCCATTGAAAGTTCTCCAGTAAGTAATTTTAACTTCTTCCTTAATGTGGATATTTCTACCTTAGCACTTTGCATGATTTTCTTCACAGTAGTCTTATCACTGGGGTCTACTCCAATATTTATAATAATTTTCTTCAATTCCTCATTCTGAACAGTTAAGGCTCTTGAGTTAGCCTTCTCTAACTTCAGCCGTTTAATTAGTTTACCCAACATATTCTCTGCCTTTATTGCCATTGCATTAGTCTTTGTGAGGTCATTTTCAATCAATTGACTTGTTTTCATATGCAAATTCATTTTATCCATCAGTGGAATTTTCTTTACATCCACAGTCACATTGAAATTGTTGAAATTGTTGGAAGAACCAACTAACATGTTTGTAGGGTGTGACAGTGAAATTATAAATTTATCTTTCTCAAGATCCATTACAGTCAACAATCTTGTTTGATCAGTAGAAACTTGATGTTCATCTTGGGCCTCCATGCTAGCCTTCATTCTCTAATTTCTTTCCTCAATTTGTGAAAACAACTATTTGATCAAGGGCACCTATTCATGAGAAGCTTCATGACTCCTGGGTAAAGCAGGAGAATTTTTCTTTTCTCACAAATGTAAAGTAAAACCAGGTGAATTAGATGTAGGTCTTCAATAAGTTTTGTTCTCTTATTGGCTCCCTGCTCCTCATCATCTAGATCAATAACTACTTCTTTGGTTCTTTTAGTTGTTTCCTCTACTATGATAGGAGTTTGAATGTTTGCACCTACTAAATTCATCACACCTTTACTTGCTATCTTCTCTTGTTCTGGCCTACTTTCATGAATGAATGCAGAGTACCCATTCTCAATTATTCTATTTTAAATCACACTATAAGGGTCATAAGCCCAAATTTCTCCTAGTAGCATATGCATTTCATCTAAAATTATTGTTACTTCATCAAACTCCTGCCTCATATTGACTATGAAAGGGCCCACAATCATAGGTAATTTATACATATTTCATTTCTTCATAGGCACAAAATGAACTTGAACAACATTTAGGCTCTTTCTAATGAATTCTAGAGCAAAAAACCTCATTGGTACAAATGTTGGGAGTCTATAAGGCTCAACACTTGCTCCATATAGCCTTATTTTAGAATATTCCTAAAAAAAAAACCAATCTCCATATTTTCAATTGTTTCCTAAATGCAAAAACTCTTGAGCTTTAGGTAAGAAATAGGGAGGAGGACTTCCATTCAATATTTTATATGCAATTGGCATATAATAGCTAGAAAAATCAAACAACACAGCCTCATTTTGCTCCCTTCTAACTACATATATCGAGAATATCATTGATTTCCTTCTTTTATTTACATCCATAATATTTAGACCTAAATGCATGAATTCTTCCACATTCTGATATAAGAACAAATATACAATAAATGAAGGAAATTTGAAAGAACCTATTAATGAAAGGCTCATCAGCTGTGAATTGACTGCTTCCTGCCAATATGATGGAATATCCAGCACCATTCGTGGCTTCATCATCATGGAAAACATCCCTAGGAATGATTTATCCACTTTATTATCATCATCTTTACCCAGAATTTTTGCAATATTACTTAATACTGGACGAGTCTCAGCGTAAAAAACCCCCATAGAAAACTCTTTGCAATCTGGATGAAACTACTCCATGTCAAGTTTCAAATAAAACATGAATTGATTAAATTCTTTACTTGCAAGATTGTCATAATATTGTACCAGTGAATCATCAGAAAACTGGATGGTTGAATCTGACTCAGGATAGCATAGGGCTTGACGAACTAACTAGGTGGATACTCGCAGAATTTTCTCTCCTTGGGAATTCATGACAAAACACTTCCTTGGATACATGACTGACACCAACCAATATATAAATTTAGGGAAAATGTGGGTATTTGGAATGCATTCGGACAAAATTCCAGACTTGACGATCGTGGAATACGCAGGGGAAGCATCACCATTCAAGATAACTTGCTTGTAGAAAGGGAGGTGAATTATAGAGCACATGGTATATTAAGTATCCCTCTCAGTATCCATGAGAGGGATATGGCTAGTTGAACCTGAAAGGGATGACCATTTAGCCATGGTTGAAAAATTCTAGAGGAATACTTCACAGGGTGGTCAAATTTTTGCAGGTGACAGAAAAATGAAACAGGGTGTAGTGCAAAAAATTAAAAGTTATTTGAAAAAAAGTGAAAATTTTCCTTAAATATGTGGTGCGGCTTTTAAACTAAATTCTAACAAGACGTGCCAGTAAGCCGTTGATTCTACTCGATGTGGAATACAGCTATGACCAACTTAGCATCTTACGTCACTGCGGGGGCTCTCGAGGTACAGAGGAAAATTTTGGCTGGTGCCCCTGCACTCAATCTCTACTGTTGATCTCTGTTGTCCCCACAGTCAACCCAATCAACTGCAAAGGCACTCATCTCGGTATCCGGTGCACTAATTGTGCCCGCGGGTTGGGCCTTTTGATAAGAACTTTAGTTATTAGCGCTTTCTGCCTGACAAACCAATCAATGTTTAAACATCAAATACAAAACCCACTAATATAAGTTTAAATGTTTAAATTTTAACTCGAATATTTGAGAACATACATATTTTTCATGCTAAAATATAATATTTTGATACTTTAACATATTTTCCAATAACTTCTTATTTTTATATTTGAAAAATATTTAAAAAATAAGAGGATATGCATATGATTCACAACATCTGGCTCCACTTGGGGATAGTGTTTTTTGCCATGAAACACTAAGAACCTGCAGATCAGTGCCTTCACTTCGGGCATGGAGTCAAAAATTTCTTGATGAGAAATATATAGTGAGAGGAAATTGAATATGTACAGCAATGAACTAACTACCTTTAGTGCTAGAAATAATGTTTCAGATACTACCCATTTACAGGCAATTCTACTACTTCTCCATCAAGATCTTCCAGCATGAAAGTATTATTTGATCTAGCTTCAGAGATTTTGTAAGGACCATACAATAAAGGATCAAATTTACCATGTTTCCCTTTCTCTTCCCTCCTGGTATCCCATATTAATACCAGATATTCAGCCTGAAACATGATTTCTCTTGCCTTTCTATCAAATATAGACTTCATTTTCTCTTGATAAGTGACCAAATTTTCTTTGACTTTATTTCTGCTTTCACTCAATTCTATCACCTTATTTAGTCTCCTGATTAAGGCATTAGGTTCCTCTTGAGAGTCTTGAAGAAAATAAATTACTGGTCTTGCTAGCTGAGTGGGAAATAAAGCCTAAGCACCATATAGAAACTCATAAGGAGACTTACCAGTGGATCTTCTAGTAGTCATCCTCATTGACCATAAAGCAAAAATCATCTTTGAATCCCAATCCTTTTGGTTCTCATTGATTGTTTTATTCAATATTTTCACCAATGTTTTATTAGATGATTCTGCTAATCCATTTCCTTGAGGATGATATGCTGCATAGTGGGATGATATTACACTATAAGTCTGAAAAAGTTTATGAACCTGACTGAGATGAAAAATTGAGCATTGTCTGTCACAATCTTTACTGGACATCAAAATCTGCTAAAAATATTCGGCTCTAAGAACTTCATCACAACCAAATCATTTGCTTTTCTTGTGGGAATTGCCTCTACCCATTTTTCAAAATAATCAGTAGTAGTTAGAATCCATTTAAACTTCCCACTTGATGGTGGATTAATCCCTCCAATGAAATCCAATCCCCATTGTCTGAAGGGTTCTTTAATAAACACAAGAAGCAGAGGTAAAGGAGCTAACCTTTTATTTTTTGCAAACAATTTGCATTTCTGACAACTTCTAACAGTTTTGTATACATCAGCAAATAAAGAGGGCCAATAAAAACCTGAATTAAGAATCTTATGTGCAGTTACTTTCGAGTTGTAATGACCTCTACACAAGCATTCATGATATTCTTTAATCACCTCCATGGTTTCCTCTTCTGTCAAACATAATAGCAGCACACCAGCGGGATCTTTCCAATACAATTTAGCTTCAATTATAACATAAGGGTGAGCCTTGAGTTTCAAAGCTCTATACTTAGCTCTTTTTATTGAAGGAAGACAAGAAAAGAAACACAGATAATGAATAATATCTTTATACCAATCTGAACAGAGAAATTTATATTTGATTGCAGAATTTGTCTAAATGTTATCTGTTTCTTGAGTAACTTCATCTACAAGTGAAATTAAAATAATTTCCAAATCTTGGAAATTAGATTATGTTAGCAATTTGGCCAGTCCCTGTCCTTTGACTAACTTTTTTGGTTTGATATCCAGATCATATTCTTGGATTTTGGAAATCCATTTTTCTCTTTTTCCTTCTACACCATTATGTACTAGCACATCCTTTACAATAGAATTAGGCACATATGCTACTATTTGGGAATGAAGTACATAAGTTCTGAAAGCCTTTAATGATGTGAATAAAGCATATACCTGCATCTCTAGGATATTATACTTCAGCTCTTTATCTTTGAGGAATTTACTAAAAAATGCTACAGGTTGTTCACTTCCTTCTTCATTTTTTTGTAATAACACAACAGCAATAGTAGAGGATGATGGAAATAAGAAGATTTCAAAAGGCTTCAAGTAATCTAGGCTTATCAGAATAGGAGCTTCTAAAAGAGATTCATTAATTCTACCAAAGGATTCTCTTTCATATTTATCCCATTTTACCTTGGCATTATTTTTTTAAATATCTATTATTCTCCTAACAATCTCAGCATAATTCAGAACAAATATTCTTAGAAAATTGATTTTTCCTAGAAACCTTCAGATATGTTTTTTACTTCTAGGTAGTCGAATTGTCTGTCTAGCTTCAACCCTTGTCAGGTCAATCTTCACTCCTTGATTTGAAACTATGTGACCCAACAACTTACCTTCCTCTAAAGAAAACAAAGATTTCTTGGGATTTAATGATAATCCAAATTTTATGCATTTCAAGGAGGCTTTCCTCAGGTGTTCTAAGTGCTTATCATTAGAACTTGAGAAAATAGTAACATTATCGATATAAATGAATACAAATTTATCACCCACAAAAGCAATATCCATTTCCTTTTGGAATGTAGCTCCTGCATTCATGAGGCCAAATGGCATCCTGCCATACATGAATGTTCCCCAAGGTATGTTGAAAGAAATTTTATTTTTATCTTCATTTTCCATAGCCACCTGATTATACCCAGAAACCCATCAACCATGGATAACTTGAATGCTCCAATTACTTTCTGCAGAACAAAATCCATGTTTGGTAAAGGATAGTTATCTTTTAGGGAAGCTCTATTCAAATTTCTAAAATCCACACATAATCTTATCTCTCCATTTTTCTTCATGACTGGTACCAGATTGGAAACCCAATCAGAATATCTTAGTGGAACTATGATTTTTTCTTGCAAAATTTTCCTCACCTCTTTTTCAATTGGAGCCAGCAATAGTGGGTTAATTTGTCTGAGATTCTGCTTGTGTGGCTTAACCCCATCTTTGAGTGGTATTTTATTTTGAATAATATATAGATCATAAGTTTTTAAATCTTTATATGACGATGCAAATACATCCATGAATTGTTTAAAAATATCTACATACCTTTCTTTGTACTCCTTAGGAACTCCTTTAAACAATTTGACTATTTTACGCTCATGTTGAGTTCCTAAATTATAGTCCTCCATTTATCCATTTTGGGATAACTTTTTTTGTTTCATTGCCACATCATTAGCATCAAAAAATATCTCAAGAGGTACCAATCCTCTGGGCAAAGTATTATCCTTCAACTGAATTTTCTTCTGATCACCAATTGATTTTTTTATATTTTTAGACATATCACTTTGATCACTTTCCTCAACTTCTAAATCAATTTGACTATATTCAAAATTTCCAATCATTGTTAAAAATTGATTAATTTTCTCATCATCCTCAAAAACCTTCCAATTTTTTACATTATCAGGGATTGAAGGCTTGTGTCTCAACTCAATTTCATATCCCAACCTTGGATTAATTGGTGGCTTAAATGTACTAGCTGCAACTGCCAATGAATCTGCCGTTCTATTCTCTTCTCTCGGAATAAACTATAAATTGAAAGATTCAAAATAATTTTCAACTAGATCCCACACCTTATTTCTATAAGACCTCAATCTAGGATGTTTAGTCTGGCACCAATTCTTAATTTGTCTTATGATTAATTCAGAATCACCAAAAACAAATATAGACTGAATTCCCATCTATTTAGCTATTTGCAGACTTAGAACCAATGCTTCATATTCATCTACATTATTAATAGATTCAAATTCTAATTTTAAGGAAAAAGGTAAAAAGTTACCTTCATGAGATATAAATATGAAACCAGATCCAGTGCCCTCCTAGAGAATGCACCATCAAAATAACACTTCCAAATTTTATTTGAACACAACTCTTTATGTGCATTGGTTGAAAAGAGCTCCTTTTGTGAATCTTCAGCAAATTCTGCATCTTCATGCAGCATGAAACAAGAGATATCCTCCTTCTCTTGACTATAAATGGGGGAATTACCTGCATCTTTCTTGGTAGCAGTTTTCAAAAATCTAGTTTCTCTGTATAACCTCTTTTCTTCCCCATTAAAAACAGGAATAATGGCATATGTGAAATCCAATTTCAAAACTCCTCTAAGCTTTTCCCCGAAATATCTAGACAACAACATACCAAATCTAGCTGGAGTATCTTCTACTATCACATCCATGATAATACTCTTAGCTGGAATTTGAGCCAAGGAAACAACCATATCTTTGATAATACCTACACACTTTAGCCTTTTTGAATCAAAGGAATAAAGGTCTCTATATGGCTTGGTGACTTGTAAATTTAATTCTTTCATCACAAACAGTGGCATTAGATTATGTGATGCACCAGAATCTAGCATACAATTATGTAAAATTAAATCATGCAACAGAACTGATATATAAAAAGGTGGAACAAAAGAATCTACCTCTTCAACACGAGGTCCAAAAGTAACCATTGTTTTTTCTTCTTATAGATTCACTATATCACCCACCTCATCAGACTGAGATAAATTAATAAACACTGCAATTTATTTCTTATAACTAGGAGTTTTAACCAAATCATGAAGTGGTACTTGAATCTTTACTTTTTCTAATTCTTTAGACAAACTAAAAGTATAATTTTGTTTTGTTAACTTTTCAGGTTCTTCTTGGTTTTTATCTGAATTTGCATGTTGATCAGGAACAGTAAAAATTTTCTCCAAAATATTAGGGTCATTAGATTTTGCTTGGGAAGCACCAACTTGCTGCTTATCTTTCTCTTTTTCTTGATTCATGGGTTGCTTCCCTTTATCTAAATTTTTAATTGGATTATTTTGTGGCGGAGTCGCCATTGGAGTAGGTACTGATTCTGATTCTTCTTCTTCATCATCCTGAGTTCTCAACCTCTTTTTTGACCTAAAATCATATTTTTTATGCAACTCTACTTGCATAAAATCAGTAAATTATTTGCAATAATCATCCATTTCTTCCTAATCAAATGAGACATCAGCTTATTTACATTCTTCTACATATTCTTTCTCACTTTCTTCCTCTATTTCACCATCCTCCATATACATGGTAGAAGTTTGATCTTCATCTTATTTTTTATCATTATCAACAGAATGTGATGGTGTTGCCTCTATATATAAAGGTGCTTGGACTTGGTCTTGTTATTTTCTTTCTCTCTGTAGAATTTGTAGGGGTTGTTTTCTGAATTAGGGATTGAAAACCCCTCTGTTTTGTTGTGCAGGTTTCTTGTTATCAAATTCCATATTTACTAATTTGTTTGACAAATTTTTAATGACCTTAGTCATGTCATATATCCTTTGATCTTGTGATGAATCTTCTTCTTTAGCTTTTCCTTTGTCTTGAACTTTTCTAGCAGCAGTCATGTTTTTCTCAATCTGTAAGGCATCGGTTTTAACCTTTTCAAGAGTGGAGGATCTTCTTTCTCTCAAGGTAAAACTAAAATCTGATACAAATTCCCCAGCAAAAAAAACCCTTGATCCAATAGGAGGAGGTTTCATTTCCACAGGAAAACTATTATACAACTTATTAAAAATTTTGATAAAATCACTCATTCTTTCATTTGATTTTTTCTTTATAGCATTAAACTCTGTTAAAGATTAACCATGGTCTCTTTTTTCACCCCATATCTAGATGAATTGTCTTTCTAATTCATCCCAATCATTGATTGAACCATTTGGTAATCCCTTGAACCATTTTCTTGCCTCTTTGCTTATAGACTGCAAAAAAAAGTCTCATTACAACATCAAGATGCTCTACATTAAATTTTTCAGCAAAAGTGCAAAGCAAAGGAAAGTGTTGTTCTGCAGTTATTTCATCTTCACCAGTAAATCTAGGAAGCAACTTAAGGTACTCCTGAGGCATTGCATTCATTGGTTGGGGTAGTTTTAATGGTGCATATCTATTCATCAAGAAATCAGGGGCTTCCATTTTTATGCCCTGATTGACTGCTCCTTGAGCGGGGATAGAATGAATACCAGTTGTAGGTGGGGATAAAGGGGGTGGAACAACTAATATGGGAAAGGGTATATGAACAATAGCATAAGAAATGGAAACTGAATTAGGTTGAGATTCTGTGAATGGAAATGCTATAGACTCAAAAGATAGTTCTTCTGATGTTGGCTCTTGGAAATGAATGGGTGAGGGTAAGGATTCTCTTTCTGAGAAAATGAGTTTCCGGAAAATTTCCTTGGATGGAAAGATATGAGATCTGCTGCCTAGTGCAAGCATTGTGGCATCAGCTGTAGAAAATATTTTTGTTTTCTGGCCCTTCTTTGAAACTAAATTTTCTGGATCTAACAAAATAGGGACCTTTTGCTGAGAGGTATCTGACCTCGTGTGAGGCCTCTTAGGAGCCAGAATTATTTAAAATAAAGCACATCTTATTATTTCCTCCTCTCTGAACAACTAGAGGAAATATGAACAAAACCCATGGAAAACTTTAAATCTTCGCTCCCCGTCAACGACGCGAATTAATGTTGTACCTTAAGAGACAATCCCTTAGCTGTGATAAGGAATCAGTGCTTAAGACATTTATACGATTATGTCATGAATATATATGTCTTTGTTTTATTAACCCTCAAGTATTTATGATCAAACCCTTAAATGTAAAATATAATGAATGCTTCACAATGCTACCATTTTTTGATGTTGAATGAAGTGATTAGAAGAAAATGAAAGAAGAAGTCAAAAATGATATGTTGTTTTATAAATAAAATATCATTGCAAACCCGAGAAGAGATATATGAAATAAATAGTTAAAACAAAGGAGCGCCAATTAAGATTTTTAACTGTTACATACATAAGTAAAATGAGACATGCTACTCATAACTTTTTTTATTCATAGATGGAAAACACATAATGTAAAATTGAATACATTTCAACATAAACTAAATGCTAGAAACTTGCTTACTCATTCATTAATCTTTGAATCTCTAAGTACAAAAATAAATGTCTGAAGGTCCAAAACTCGGAACCTTTCCTTCCCTTGAAAATTACATTAAATATAGTGAAATGTAGTTTGGAACTGCTGTAACCAATCCTAACTACCAAAACTACTTAAGACTTCAAAGGCTGCCTATTGCATGCCTTGAAAATGTCTTATTACAATTGCATTGTCTTCAGAAAATAAAACAAAATAAATATCCTAATCTATAGGAATTGTTGATGATGTGGCTTATTTTCTTGGATCAACTGATTTGTCTTTCTTTGATGCCAATCCTTTAGCAGGTCTATTGTCGAAGCTCTGCACTTTTTCCATATTTCTACCTTCATCCTAGATGAATGTGTCAGATTGTGATATTCCAATCTGAATGCAGTAATTCAATCATATGATGACCTTTCTGTGAAAAGAGTCTTTACCATCCACACGAGTTGAAAATGTCTCTGCAATAAGTTGACTATTGTCTCTCCTTTAAGCACCTGAATCTTTTCATGCCTGTTATCAGCTTTGATTTTTGTCAACAATAGTAAGCTCTCAAAAGAATTCCATGGCAAAAGATTTCCTTCAGCTCCCCAACATGATGGCAAGCCTACTCTTGTCATTTTATCAAATGACAAGAGCTTCTTTTCTGCAACCTTTCTGAGATAATTTCTGACAATAATTTTATTAATTTCTATTGCATACTTCATTTTTTCTTGCGTGTCATTCTCTTCTAATTCCTAATCTGATTTAGAATTAATAAAATCAATGATTCTTTTGGCCCAAATGGCTCTATTAATTCTTTTTTTCTTGTCAGATATGATTGGTTCTTTACATTCTAAAATAAGGCTTTTCTCTTTTGCAATTATCATCAGGAAGCACCAATTAGATTTCATTTCTGAAATGATATCAGTAAAAATGATATCTTTGGCTTCTATTAGTGAGATATTTCCTTTCAGTCTTTCTTTGAGATTTTTAATCTCAGCTTCAGCATTTCGGAAATCCATTTTGTACTTGTCAGCTTCATTTTCCATGACTTTCATGAACTTTGTTGCAGTCTCCAGATCTTTTTGAGCCTTCTTTCGATCTCTTTCAGCCATATGCAACTCAATATTTAATTGAAATTTTTTTCTTGAGGATCTTCATCACCTGTAGGAAAAAAAAAAGTACAATTATGATTATCAATATGATTTTGCAATGAAATTGCAGTCTTCTTTATTTTGTAGATTTCTTCATCCTTCTGCCTGAGTTGCTGCAACAACTTTTCCTCTTCCTTCTCTACCTTTGCAAATTTTGCAGCCATTGAATGTTCTCCAGTAGGTAATTTTATCTTCTTCCTTAATGTGGAGATTTCTACCTCAACACTTTGAATGAATTTCTGCACAGCAGTCTTATCATTGGGGTCTACTCCAATCTTTATAATAATTTTCTTCAATTCCTCATTTTGAACTGTTAAGGCTCTTGAGTTAGCCTACTCTAACTTCAACTGTTTAATTAATTTACCCAACATATTCTCTACCTTTCTTTCCATTGCATTAGTCTTTGTGAAGTCATTTACAATCAATTGACATGTTTTCATATGCAAATTCTAAATTGATATTTCTCAAGATCCATTACAGTCAACAATCTTTTTTGATTAGCAGAAACATGATGTTCAACTTGGGCCTCCATGTTGACCTTCATTCTTTTATTTCTATCCTCAATTTGTGAAAAAAGTTGTTTGATCAAGGGCACGTGTTCATGAGAAGCTTCATCACTCCTAGGTTAAGCAAGAGCATTTTTGTCTTCTCCCAAATGTAAAGAAAAACCATGTGAATTAGATGCACGTTCTTCAGTAATTTTTGTTCTCTCCTTGGCTCCCTGCTCCTCATCATCTAGATTAATAACTACTTCTTTGGTTCTTTTAGTTGTTTTGTCTGCTATGATGGGAGTTTGAATGTTTGCACCTACTGAATTCATCACACCTTTACTTGCTATCTTCTCTTGTTATGGCCTGATTTCATGAATGAAAGCAGAGTACCCATTCTCAATTCTTCTATTTTAAATCACACTATAAGGGTCATAAGCCCAACTTTCTCCTAGTAACATATGCATTTCATCTAACATTCTTGTTACTTCACCAAATTCCCGCCTCATATTGACTAGAAAGGGCCTACAATCATAGGTAATTTATACATATGTCCTTTATTCATAGGCACGAAATGAACCTGATCAACATTTATGCTCTGTCTAACGAATTCTAGATCAAAAATCCTCATTGGTACAAATTTTGGGAGTCTATAAGGCTCAAAACTTGCTCCATATAGCCTTATTTCAGAATATTTCTAAAAAAAAAACCAATCTCCATATTTGAAATTGTTTCCTAAATGCAGAAAGTACTGAGATTTAGGTAAGAAACAGGGAGGAGGACTTCCATTCAATATTTTATATGCAATTGGCATATAATAGCTAGCAAAATCAAACAACCCAGCCTCATTTTGATCCCTTCTAGCTAAATCTATCCAAAATATCATTGATTTCCTTCTTTTTTTTACTCCATAATATTTAGACCTAAATGCATGAATTCTTCCACATTCTGATATAAGAACAAATATACAATCAATGAAGGAAATTTGAAAGAACCTGTTAATGAAAGGCTTATTAGCTGTGAATTGACTGCTTCCTACCAATATGATGGAATATCCAACACCATTCCTAGCTTCATCATCATGGAAAACATTCCTAGGACTGATTTATCCACTGTATTATCATCATCTTTACCAATTATTTTTGAAATATTACTTAATACTACATGAGTCTCAGCATAAAAAGCCCCCATAGCAAACCCTTAGGAATATGGCTAAAACTGCTTCATGTGAGGTTCCAAATAAAACATGAACTGATTAAATTCTTCACCTACAGGATTATCCTAATATTGTACCAGTGAATCATCAGAGAACTGGATGGTTGACTGTGACTCAAGATAGCATAGGGCTTGATGAATTAACTGGGTGGATACTTGCATAACGTTGTCTCCTTGGGAATTCATGAAAAAACACTTCCCTGGATACATGATTGACACCAACCAATAGATAAATTCAGGGAAAAGATGGGCCTTTGGAATGCATGCATACAAATTCCATACTTGACCATGGCGGAATACACAGGGGAAGCATTATCATTCAAGATAACTTGTTGTTAGAAAGGGAGGTGAATTATAAAACACATGGTATCTTGAATATCCCTCTCAGTATCCATGAGAGCGATATGACTAGCTGAGCCTGAAAGGGACAACCATTTAGTCATGGTTGAAAAATTCTACAGGAATAGTTCACAAGGTGGTCAAATTTTTGCAAGTGGGAGAAAAAAGAAACACGGTGCAGTGCAACAAATTACAAGTAATTTGAAAACAAGTGAAAATTTTCCTTAAATAGGTGGCGTGGATTTTAAACTAAATGCTAGCAAGACATGCCAGTGAGCCATTGATTCTACTTGACATGGAAGACAGTTGTGACCAACTCAACGTCTTACGTCACTGCGGGGGCTCTCGAGGTACGGAGGAAAATTTTGGTTGGTGCCCCCACACTCAATCTCTGTCGTTGATCTCTATTGTCCCCGTAGTAAACCTGGTCAACTGCAGAGGCACTCATCTCAATATCTGATGCGCTAATTGTGCCCATGGGTTGGGCCTTTTTATAAGAAATTTAGTTATCACCACTTTCTGCCCGACAAACCAGTCAATGTTTTAAATTCCAAATACAAAACCCACTAATATAAATTTTAAATGTTTAAAATTTAACTCGAATATTGGTGAACATACATATTTTTCATGCTAAAGTATAATATTTTGATACTTTAACATATTTTCCAATAATTTATTATTTTTATATTTTCAAATATTTGAAAAATAAAAGGATATTCATATGATCCACAACAGAAAGGAAAGGAGATAATTGGAAGAGGCTTATGGCATCAAGGCAACTAGGTTGTAATATTTTTCTCCCTTTTAATTTAATACAAATTAAATTGTTCTTTCCTAATTCCATCTATTTTTATGTTATTTTTAGGATTCCTTGATCATTCACATGATTTATAACTGATTATTGATTCATTTATATGTTTTATGCTACATTAAGGATTTCATTTACCTTTTCTTTCATATGCCAGATGCTTTAATCCCTTTGAATGTTTTTGTCTATGAAGATCTCTTTTAGAGTGTCATGGAGAAGTTGTGGAAAGAATTTGGAAAGCCTCTAAGGCATTGAGGGAAATATGGTTGTGGAAAGAGATGAAAGCACTTCTACAAGCACTTCATTAATAGGTAAGTGATCATTCACATGCTACATGTTTCTTGTTTTCTTTATAGGCTAAGGAAATAGGTATTATTTTGTTTGTGTGTTTCTATTTTTCCTTTAGGATTCCTGGGAGATCACTCTTGTCTGCAAGAGGGATTTATCTGGGTGACAAATTAGCAACCATGTTGTGGAACGAGAGATCTCCTTTGTGTCCCTTTTTGACCTTTTATGCCTTCAGACCCTTTTAAGTATTGAAATTTTACGTTGGAGACCTTTTTCTATTTTCTTAATTTTCTCTATCTACATGGTTTATATTCAGACATAGAGCACAGATCTGTGTAGTTTTTCTTTAGCAACAATGCACATGCTCACTGAATTACACTAATTGTCTGCACGACCCTATAAATAGTTTGAGAAAGTAGAGGTTTCTCTTATTCGAGTCTATATTTTTTGTTTTTATGATCCTGTTATCTTGTTTATAGTCTCATTAAGTCTCTGTTAAGTTGATTGGGTGTTTTGAATTTTATTCATTGGGAAATTCTTAATTTGATTTCCTTTGTTCATTACTCCGACATTTTCTTGGTTTCTTAACAATTTTTGCATATTTTTATTTTTGGTTCTGAATATGAGTGTTAATCACCTTTGAGTGTTTTCACTTTTGACCTTTAGATTTTTCACCCAATTTTATTTGCTTACACTTGATTATTTCCTTAGATTACATTAGTGAAGGAAGATATTATTTTATTCTTTCACTGATTTGGAATCATATTGTGTTTGAGAATTCTCTTGCATAGATTACACTTGCATATTTTTCAAGTGAATTCTGCATAGATTACAATTGCATCATTTACATTTTGGAAAAGTTAATCATAGATTTAGTTCAGTATCTTAGATTTTTATTTTTAAGGGAAATCACGTATCTTTACAGTTTTCGGCTTTGAGTTTTTTCGGTTTGCTAATCTATCAAAAAATAGTCTTTCACTTTTGGAATTGGTTGTGTGAACCTCTCCTATTTCAGTGAATCACATCATATATTCATTTATGCTAGTTGTAAAAACTTATTTTATCAATAGAAAAGATACTGTCTCTCATTGAAATATAGTCCTGATTTGAATTTTCATGTTTTTATGCTTGTTTTAAAAAAAAAAAATGAAAAAAAAAATTGCATGGAATTTATTAACATTACTATTTCCTTGCTGAAAATTAGTGCATAATTTGTTATATTTTCTCTTATTTATAAATTCTTGCATTTTTGGAAGTGAAGTGGTTTTTTATGAAAAATAATGTTTTGGGATTTTGATTTTTGAATTTATTTCTGAAAATCAAAGAACCTCTCACTTTCCCTTAACTAGGATTTCATTTAAAATAAAAAGATTACATTCTCATGGTCGATTGCATTTAGTTTTGGGCTAGGAGATAGAACCATTGGTTTCATATCCATTTACCCTTTTATTAAACGACATCCAAATAATACAACACAAATTAAAATTAATCTAGATATTTTTATATTTTCTAGGGCGCATTCCACCAATTTAGATCAGGATTGGTGCTTTGGAACATGGAAGTAGTTAACTTTCCAAAGAAACTAAACAAATAATAGTATCTTGCAGTAGGCAAGAATTCCAATTGTTGCAATTTCTCCCTGGGAATCTCTTCTTAAAACAATCAAGCATGAGGTCATATCGGACCCAATGGAGTAATTGTACCTACTTTGTTGGTAAATTTAGAAGATATGCATGCATTACAAATGGTAAGCCTCATATTAACCATGTCAAGAAGCCTAGGTCACTTGTCAGTAAACCTCATATTTACCTTGTTGAGGGGATTTCAAGAGGATTGACCTTAGTTACTCTATTGTTGCATCTTTATTTGGCCACACATTGTTCCCCCAAGATTGATTGTATTAGTTTCTAACATTAGTGCCTGTAATATTAGGATTTTTCACAGAGTAACATAGGAGGGAAGGTCCCATTGTACTTGGAACATACGTTGACAAGACTCACTTGAGATGGCATAGTGGAGTTACTTGCACCAGACTATTTCATTAAGCAAGTTGTCGGGGTAACTGGTTCCATCCGCTAGTTTTTCACATTGATCTCTGCGACCTTGGATTTAGTCACCAACTGGTGATTTCGCTTTGAAAAAACAACTTTTTGTGTGTGATTTTACTCATAGATTTGATAGTGCATGTTCATTTGTTTATTTTTTAAAATTTTTAGAGACCCTAGGTGTGAATTTTGAATTCGACTTGTTAATATTTTTAAATTGTTATTAAAATTCACTGAAGTTGAATCTAAAGGTAACAATTCCAAAATTCACCATCCAAGGAAACGTTGTTAATGAGAATTTTGGTCCTTTTCCTTGCTTTGGAAATGTTTGTCCTCCTTATATGGCTACATTTTCATTAGCTAGATTTACCATAGGATTACCGATATGGTTATTTTCAACTTAGTTGGCCTCAAATACTCAATGTTTTCCACCTCAGCCAGATGCTTCACTTCAACAAAGTTCACCATATCGACATCACCAACCTCGTGTTTACCCTTTACCTTCTTGACCCAACATGTCTTCCTCCCTTTATTATTCTTCGCTTGGTAAGAGCCTTGATGCTAGTAACCAGTTGGCTAAGAAGAAAAAGAAAGGGAAGAAGAAGAAGAAGGAAGATAAGAAAGAGGTCAACCAACCAACCATGGTTGTAAGTATTGGTAATGTTTAGGAAACCTCCAGCATGCATCGTAAGCCCAAATACCCTTGCAATATTTGTAAGGGTGACCACTTCCTTATCAATTGTCCTAGTATTCCTAAGGTCTTGGAAGTATGGTCAAAAAATCTTATCAACTTACTATTGATCAATCAACCAGTGATTTCCAGGTTCTAGGGAAAATGAGTAACGTTAGGTTTCCTTGTAGGTTATGAAAAGGGAGTCATAATAGTCACCTTTTCCCTCATATGGATGAAGCCTCAAAATCGATGGAAAATCTTACTGTTCTACAACAAAAAATTCCAATGGGTTACCATAAAATTTCTCCCAACCTACTGTTAGTTAACAAAGTGATTAATCTAATTGCAAGTACATTCAATCCCACTCATCCATTAGAGAGTGAAACACATATCACTCAGGTTGATGAACCATTAGTTGATCATGTGGTCAAATTTGTTTCACATTCGGTCGATCCCACTCTCCCTGTAGAGAGTGAAATTCATACCACTCAGGATCTACTGATTACTTCAGGTTCTTCTACACAAGGGGAAATTTCACCTATTTCTATAGAACCCCCTCCAAGTATTGAGGTCGTTTCCTTTGATTGGAGTATACTGATAGAACCTTGTATTCATTATTCTATCCCTTTCCAAATCATTGTGAAGGATTGTGGTAAGAACGTGCATCGCAAAAATGTAGATGAAGGTTCTTATATTAGTATTTTACCCTCAACTACTTGGAAAGCTTTGGGTTCCCCTCAGCTTGTGCCTGTTATATAGAATCTATTAGCTTTTAACAGAACCATTAGCGAACCTTTAGGGATTCATCCTAAGTATCCTATTACATTGTGTTGTGTAACTAGGTCCAAAAATAGAAGAAAAGAGATATCAACGCCTTAGAAATAAGCCACTTCGAGGGGGAAACCTCCAATAAATTACATAAATGAACAATTCTTGGATGATACAATTTACAAAACCTCCTTTCTATATATAGGAGTCCATGGGGCCATAATGTAATCCTAGTGGGTCACAATGTAATCCTTGCCGACCTAACAATAATAATTTAAGGGCACAATAATAACAAAATGGGGGTTACAAGGGTACAATAATAAAAATAAGGGGGTTACACTAACAACAAGAAGGGAATATACTAGTAATATAGGGACCTAACATGCCCCTCTCCTTCAAAAAAGTGTTGTCCTCAACGCTTGAGTAGCTCTGCGTGCTTCTGTATAAAATTTTCATCCTCCCATGTAGAATCTTCAGTGGGTAAGTTCTTCCACTTGATGAGATACTCTGAAATTGATCGATTCTGTAGCTGTCGAGTTCTTGTTTCCGTGACCATTTTAGGTTCCAATATGATTTTTCCTTCCTCGTCAAGTTCTAGCGATATTGTTTGAACTGGAATATTTTCACCTATAACCTTCTTTAAGCATGAAACATGGAAAACTAGATGCACTCGCGAAGAAGAAGGAAGCTCCAATTTGTATGCCATAGTACCAATATTTTCCAACACCTTGTAAGGACCATAGTACTTAGGCGATAATTTATTATCCTTCTTGGCTTGATTGAGGGACATTTGTTTGTATGGTTGTAGTCGTAAAAACACCCAATTTCCTACATCAAAATGTCTCTCGCTGCAATGTTGATCTGCCTATTGTTTCATTCGATTTTGTGCCAAATTTAGGTTATCATTTAAGAGTTGGAAAACTTCTTACTGATGCTCGATGTGATATTTCGCTGCTTGAACCTTCAAATTTTCCCTTAAAGATGATGTGATGGATGGTGGATGATATCCATAAAGTGCCATAAATGGGGTCATTTTTGCTACAGTATGGAAGGGAGTGTTATACCACCATTCAGCGAGAGGTAACCATTTGACCCATTATGTTTGTTTATCAGATACAAAACAACGAAGATATCCTTCCAAACATTTATTTACTATCTCAGTTTGACCATCAGATTGAGGATGATAAGATGAGCTATGACCTAATTGAGTACCCAAACAAGAAAATAACTCCGTCCAAAAATTTCCAGTAAAAATGGGATCTCTGTGGCTCACAATAACCCTTGGGCTTCCATGTAGCTTTTGAATTCTATCCATAAATGTAGTAGCAACTGTACTTGCTTTAAATGGATGAGATAATGCACAAAAGTGTGCATACTTGGTAAGTCTATCAACTACCACCATGATGACACTCTTTCCTTCGGACTTAGCTAAACCTGTGATAAAATCCATTGAAATCTCCTCCCAACGTTGACTTGGAATGGATAAAGGTTGTAGAAGTCCTGGGGTCTTAATTGTTTCCACTTTATTCTGCTGGCAAACCAAACATTCCGCCACAAACTTTTGAATATAAGATTTAAGGCCATCCCAAAAAAATTCTTTCTTCACCTTGTGGTAAGTTTTTAAAAATCCTGAGTGTCCTCCTAAAGGAGAAGTGTGCAATTCCAGAAGAATCTTTTGTTTTAGTTGGGAATTCTTACAAAGATATAAGCGATATTTGTACCATAAGGAATCATTTTCCAACTAAATGTATCAGATGTACTAGGATCTTGCTGCAACTTTTGAATGAGTGTCCATACATATTTTTCCTTCTTCCATTCATCTCTTGCTTCGGTTATCCAATGTGGTTGGATAATAGAAATGGCACAAAGCAATGCTTCCACCTCTTCATTCTTTCTTGAGAGTGCATCTGCAACAACATTAAGCTTGCCTTTTTTGTAGATTATTTCAAAGTCATAACCCAACATCTTTGTGACCCATTTTTGCTGCTCTTCTGAAGATAGTCTTTGTTCCAAAAGTGTTTAAGACTATCATGATCAGTTTTTACCTTGAAGTGTCTTCCCATTAGGTAAGTTCGCCATTTCTTTAGTGCATGTAGTATTGCTAACATTTCCTTCTCATAAATAGGTTTCTGTAAATACTTTCCTTTGATTGGACGACTTTAAAAAGCAATGGGTCTTCCTTCCTGCATTAAAACTGCACCAATTCCATTTCCTGAGGCATCACATTCCACAATAAAGGTTTTTGTGAAGTCTGGTGTAGTTAAGACCGGTGCTAGGCACATTGCCTCTTTAAGATGTTCAAAGGCCTTAGTTGCTTCAGGAGTCCATGAAAATGCATCTTTATTAAATAATGTTGTTAGAGGTGCTGCTATTCTCCCATAATTCTTAACAAACTTGCGATAATAGCCTGTTAACCCGAGAAATCCTCGCAACTGCTTTATTGTCTTGGGGACTTTCCATTCCTTAATGGCTTTAATTTTGTTAGGGTCTACTTTAACACCCTCGTGAGATATAATATGACCCAGATATTCAACCTCTTGTACTCCAAAGAAACATTTGGATGTTTTTGCATATAATTGTTTCTCCTGCAATAGTTTGAGCACCCTGTCAACATGTTGAACATGATCCTTCCAAGAACTGTTGTAGATTAGTATATCATCAAAAAATACTAGCACAAATTTTCTAAGGAAGGGTTTGAAAATGGAATTCATCAACTCTTGAAATGTAGAAGGTGCATTGGTAAGGCCAAAAGGCATGACCAAAAATTCATAATGACCCTCATGAGTTTGAAATGATGTTTTTGGAATATCTTCAGTCTTCATTCTAATTTGATGATATCTTGAACGAAGATCCAACCTGGTAAAATAAATTGCTCCATATAATTCATCCAATAATTCATTAATAATAGAAATGGGAAATTTATCTTTAATGGTGAGCTTATTGAGCTCCCTATAATCTAGACACATTCGCCATGATCCATCCTTCTTGTGTACCAATACTACAGGAGCAGAGAAAGAACTTTGACTAGGTTGAATTATACCCACCTCTAACATTTCTGCAATCATACGTTCAATTTAACTCTTTTGGACATAAGGATATCTATAAGGCCTGATGTTTGGAGGAACACTTCCTGGAATCAAATGAATAACATGATCATGATCACAAATAGGTGGGAGTCCTTTGGGAGTTTCAAACATCTTGGAATGATTGTCCAAGACTTGTTGAATATCTGCAAAAATAGATGATTTTGATGTTGGAACTTCTAGTGAGCATAATTATGCAATTACACCTCGTTGTTCTTTCTTTAGAAGCTTTGTCATGACATTAGAGCTTATTATCCTTCCGGGCTTCCTTGAAATACCCTGTAATTCAACTTCCTTTCCTTCTAAAAAAAATTTCAAGAAAATTTCTTGAAAATTAAAAGCTACCGTCCCCAAAGATTGTAGCCATTGTACTCCTAGTACAATATCAGCACACATTGGACTAGTCAATACATATTCCTCCATGGTTACCTTGATATTATGGCATTTTCCATAGAAATTTATAGTTCCTCCATTTGCAACCATCACTTGACATTCTAGTGTTGGGTATAGGAAACAATTTAATTCCTTGGCTTCCTTATAATGAATAAAATTATGGGTGCTACCTAAATCAATCAACACTATTACATTTTTCTTCTTGATATGTCCTTCTATCTTGAGAGTTTGAGGAGTGGTCATTCCTGCCAGTGCATTACACGATATGGTTGGATTCATTTCTTCCACTTCTAGGGTTGGTTCCTGGTGTATATCCTCTTCTTGTTCATTTTCTTCTTCCTCTTCACAATCTATGTAAAATAATTTCTTCTCAGCACACAAATGATCTTTAGTGTATTTTCTATCACAACTGTAGCAAAGCCCTTTTGCTCTTTTTTCTTCCAATTGTTGTGGTGTCAACCTTGTAGGTTGTGGAAATCTAGGCATAACAACACTTCCTTCTTTATAGAATTGAGTGGTAGGCTTCCTTGTCGCCATAATTTTACATTCAACTTTTCTTGCCAACCTGAATGCCTTCTCCAATGAATTAGGTTCCAAAATGCGAACTTCATGTTGGATGTTATCCTTTAAAGTGCCTATGAAGAGATCAATCCTGTGTTCCTCTGGAATATCAGTTACCCTTATATTCAATTTTTGGAAGTCCTCAATGTGCTGCCCCACTAAACCCTTTTGTTTGAGATTTATCGATTGGCTAAAGAAGGTGTTGCTCTTTGTATCCTCATAATGTGCTATCATTTCCTCTGTAAAAATTGACCAAGTGACAATTTTTTTACGGGAGCAAATCCATCGATACCATACAAATGTATTTTGTTCTAAATGTAAAGTTGCAATGCGTACCTTTTGTGTGTTTTGCACATTATGGAGATCAAAATATTGCTCCATCTGTAGTATCCATGTTACAAGATCCTTTCCATCAAAATTTCTCATATCCATTTTTGGAATATGGTGGTTCTTCCCGTCAACATTAGATTTTATGAAATCACGATTAACATTTATTTTGTTCTCATCATGAAGTTCTTCTACTATATTTTCACCATTAGGAAACATTTCTTGTATCAACTTTGTCAAACCTTCCATGTCTACTTTTAGATCATTCTTCATGTTTTCCATGTTGTCTTTCATGTCATCCATCTTAGCCTCCATTCCAGCTTCCATGCCATCCATGTTAGCTTCCACGCCTTTCTTCAAACCGTCCATCCTCGCTTCCATGCCTTTCTTCAAAAATTCCATTTCATTTTTTGTTGCTCTTTGTGAGAGCGAAATTTGGTGCACTTGCTCTTGTAATTTTGATAGACCGTGTTGCAATTATTCATCTTCATGAGTCATCGTAGAGCCTTCTGAAGGCTTAATGGGTGTTAAATTACTTTTACGAGGCATATTTAAGAACCCAATACTGATATATATTCTACAATATGCCCTTGGAATCAATTCAAATTGATTATTCAAACAAGACTTATGCGATTCGGAAAAAAAATACACACCTTTTTCTTGCTTTTGAGTAGCTCGATATTGAAATTGGATTGTATTTGTGATTGCAGCACTTAAATATTTGAATTTCAGCACCAACGTATCCCTCTGAATTCTCTTTTGAATGCCACAGGTCTAACCTGATTTGGATTCTCCAAATTTGTGTCCAATCTCCCACAATGATCTAATTATGGACTGGTTCAATAGAGCGAGATTGTACGACTTGCCACGTGTCACTATTTCATCCTTCGACTCTGAAATTGATAGCCAAGAAACTAAATCCCATGCAATTGTGACCACTTTTTACAACACTCCAATTCGATGCTCAGAGAGAGAGTTATGAATCTTTTCCCGTGATCACCTCTTTGAGATGAAATTCGGGAGCCTGAAAAAACACTACCTTCCATAGAGCATATCTCCAAAAATATTGCAAAACAAGCTCTGAAATTTTTTGACGGGTTTCCTTAGGATTTCAGCTTCGCACCCTAAAAATTTCAGATTCTGAACCTTCATAGAAAAAAATTTATAGTGAAAATTCCATGATGACCTGTTTAGAGCAGCAAAACCCTAGAATCCAAACCTCTGATACCAAATGTTGTGTAACCAGCTCCAAAAATAGAAGAAAAGAGATATCAACGCCTTAGAAATAAGCCACTTCAAGGGGGAAACCTCCAATACATTACATAAATGAACAATTCTTGCATGATACAATTTACAGAACCTCCTTTCTATATATAGGAAGCCATGGGGCCATAATGTGAATACTATTACCAATGAAATAGGTAACTGCACTGTTACCTATTTTTTTTTGGTAGCATAAAAAGCACCCGATTTTGAAAAGTGGTGATGCAGAATCACCCCCTTTTTTTGTCCACATTTTTGACAATCTAATATTTTTATTTATGAAGTATGAATATTTGTTTTAAAATGTTAGTGATTTTCATGCTAATTTTGAAACGTATTGATGCAGCGTCAACTTTTTTTTTTTAGAGCGGTGATTTTCATGCTAATTTTGAAACGTATTGATGCAGCATCAGCCTTTTTTTTTTTAGAATGGTGATTTTCATGTCGGTAATAAAACACAAAACTTAGATATATATATATATATATATATATATATATATATATATATATATATATATATATATATATATATAAATAAAAAAAACCAATAAAAATGTAAAAAAAAACAAAATTAACTCATAAAAATAAAAAACTTAAACAAAAATAAATAAATAAAAAACAACAAAAAAACAAAAATATTCGAAAATTATATCAAAAGAAATGACAAAATTTTGAAAAAAAACACATAATTTAAAGAAAAAAAACAAAAATTAACCAAAAAAATAAAAAAAAAAACATCAAAAACATTTTTTTCTAATTTATTAAAAAAAACCATATAATTAAAAAAAAAATTTAAAAAGAAAATTTAAAAATAATTTAAATTACAAAATTAAAATTTAGATAAAAAAAATAAAATACAAAAAATAAAAAAAAATTTAACAATTTAAATTTAAAAAAATAATAATAAGAAGAAAAAAATACAAATTTTAAAATTAACAAAAAAAGCAAATTAAAAAAAATAAAAAATAAAAAATAAAAAATAAAAATAAAAATTGAAAAAGAAAATTAAAATAAAAAAAACTATCATTAAAAAACAAAAAAAAATGAAAAAAACCACGTGAAAATAATTAAAAAACAAATATCCATAAATTTACTGTTTTTTTTTTAAATGAAACAATTTATAAATTTTAAAAGTGAAAAACTAAATAAACTAAAAGATTACAAAAAAAAATTAAAATAAATTAAAATTTAATAAATAAATTTTAAATTTTAAAAAACAATTCATCTAAAATATTAAATTTAAATAAATAAATAAATAAATAAAATAAATCAAATTAAATTTAAAATAAAAAATTTGAATAAAAAAAAAATTTTAAATCTTTTGAATTTCAAAAAAAAAAAAAATCAAATTAAAAAAAAAAAATATCGAAATTTAAAAAAAATAATTAAAAAGAAAAAGAATTTTTTAATCGTAGTGGTGCTGCCAATCAGCCTCCTGCCCAGGTGGCGAAGGAGGTCGGCCACTTGGCAGGCGAGGAGGCCGCAAGCAGCCCCCCGCCCGCCTAGCGGCTGGCCTCAACCGCCACCTAGGCGGGAGGCCGATTCCGGGAATCACCCTCCTGCGGCGGGAGGCCGATTCCCGGAATCGGCCTCCCCCAGAGGGCGATTGCTGGAATCGCCCTCCCGCCGCGAGAGTGTGATTCCCGGAATTGGCCTCCCGCCCAGGTGGTGGCGGAGGTCGGCCGCTGGGCGGGCGAGGGGCTGCATGCAGCCTCCCTGCTCGCCCACTGGTGCAGCACCTCCCGCCCGCCCAGTGGCTGGCCTCCGCCGCCACCTGGGCGGGAGGCCGATTGGCAGTGCCACCATGATCAAATTTTTTTTTTTTTAATTCTTTTTTTTCTTTTTAATATTTTAATTTTAATTTGATTTTTTTGTTTGTAAATTTTTTTTTTTTTAAATTCAAAAAATTTAATTTTTTTTTTTTGTGGTTTAATTTTTCTATTAGAAATTTAATTTTTTTTTATTTTATTTTTTTCAATTTTTTCTTTTTTATTTCATTTTATTCATTTTTTTTTTTAATTTTTTTTTTGTAAATTTTGTTAATACTTTTTATTAAATTTTGTATTTTTTTATATAATTGATTTTTTTTTTTTTGTATTTTTATTATTATTAAATTTTATGTTTAGTTTTTTCATTTAATCTTTTAAAATTTAATAAATTTTGTAATTTTTTTTTTCAATTTATTTGAATTTAATATTTAATTTTTATTTTTATTTTTGTTATTATTATTTTTTTAATTACATAAAACTTTTATATTTTTTTTTATTTCAATTAAAATTTGTTATTTAAAATTAGATTTTTTTTTAATTAAACTTAATATTTTCAAATTAATTTGTTTTTTGTTTTATTTTTTATTTAATATATTTTTTTCAATTTTTCATTTTTAATTGATTTTTAAAGTTTTTTAACTTTTTATTTTAACAATGTTTTTTTTCTCTTTATATTTAAAATTTATTTTTTATTTCAAAATTTATTTGTTTATTCATTTATTTATTAAAATTTAATATTTTTATTTTTAAAATTTAATTTGGTATTTTAATATTAACATTTTTTATTAAATTTAATAAAATCTAATATATATATATATATTTTATTTTTTATAATTTCTTTCTTTTTTTAACTTGTTTTTTTTTTAATTTAATAATTTCATTCTTTTTTTTTTAATTTTTTTATTTCTATATACTTTGAAATTTTAATCTTTAATTTTATTATTTATTTATTTATTTATTCTTAAATTTCGGGTTTTTTTTAATCTTTGAATTAAAAATTTTATCTTGTTTTTATTTTTATTTTTTTATTCCTATATATTTTTAAATTTTATGCTTTAAAATGTTTTTATTTTTTAAATTTATTTTTTTCTTAAATTTTAGGTTTTTTTTAATGTTTCAATTTTAAAAATTAAACAATATTATTTCTATTTTAAAAAATGTCAAAAATATAACACAATTTTTTTTTTTGTTATTCCAACATTAACTAGTTTTGTTTTGAGGGTGTTTTTTCAATCATTTTTTCAAGAAACAATTTTGTTTTTAGCATAATTTTATAAAATGTTGAAATTTGACCTTCAGAAAAAACCAAGTGCATTATGGAATACACTTTTTTTTGTTTTTGGGGTGTCTTTTCATGTTTTTTGAGTCTTTGGGCTAGAGTTCCCGTTTTGAGGTCAGGTTACCTATTTCATTGGTAACAGTGTTTGTAATCCTAGTGGGCCACAATGTAATCCTAGCCGACCTAACAATAATAATTTAAGGGCACAATAATAACAAAATGGGGTTGAAAAGGGTATAATAATAACAATAAGGGGGTTACACTAACAACAATAAGGGACTATAATAGTAATATAGGGACCTAACACATTGGAAGGTAAAACTATCTGTATTGATCTTATAGTAGTTCAAGGCCCCTTTAATTTCAATTTTCTGCTCGGGTTAGACTATGTTTATGAAATGAAAGTTATCGTATCGACACTCTTTCATGTGATTTATTTCCCTCACAATGAAAACATTGTGACTATTAACCAACTTTCATTTGTTTATCTTTATTTAACCATCCAAAATCCTTGAATGTTCCATATATAGAAGTGGTATCCACCCCACCACGGGTTAATTATGTCGCAACCAATCCCATGTCTTTAGTTACTAATGAAAGTGAGCCTCTCATTTTTCTCTCGACTTATTTTGATTTAGATCCAGTAATTGACATGGTGAACCCTTCAATGGGAACATTTAAAACTGATATTTCTATCCGTATTGAGTCTCTTGACATGTGTTCCTTCCAAAGAACTATTCTTCCTTCTAATGAAGACCTATTGGAAGCCATGATTGAGGTGTGTCCCTTGACATGTGTTTCTTCCTGTTGGAAGCAATGATCAAGTCACCATGAGGATATTTCTTTTACTCTGTCAACCTCGTTAAAAAAATGAAACAGCTTCAATGAGGATAGTTTATTTTACCGTGTCAACCTCATTAAAAATTGAAATAGGTTTCCATGAGGATATTTCATTTTACTGTTTCAACCTCATCAAGAAATGAACTAGGTCATGAGGATAGTTCTTTTACCATGTCAACCTTATCAAAAAATGAAACAGATCCTTATGAGGATAGTTTCTTTTACTATCTCAACCTCGTTTAAAGATAAAACATGTCATTATGAGGATAGTTCCATTTACTGTGTCAACCTCATTAAAAAATGAAACAAAGCCTTATGAGGATAGTTCTTTTACTGTGTCAACCTCATTTCAAAAATTAACCAAGTCCCTCTGAGCATATTTCTTTTCCTGTGTCAAGCTCGTTAAAAAATGAAACAAATCCTCTCCTAAATGAATTGAGTCCTTGACTAGATCTCATAAATGTTGAGTCGAGTCTTTCATCTGATATCGTAAATGATCCTTCATTCCATCCAGCTGTTAGTAATCATTAGTCTACTTAGGTGAATGAAATGAAACTTGTGGGAAATATTCCCTTGCAGGTTATGTTTTGGGGGCATTGAAACCGATATGAAGCATAATTGTATCTGTTTCAAGCCTGTTTAAAAATGAAACCAATCTCAAACATAGTTTTCCTTCATGTTAAGCTTGTATAAAAATGAAAGCTATCTCGAGTCCATTTGCTTATTATTTTCAAGACTCGATAGACTCATGAAAATCCCAAGACTCTTTTGCTATCTTTCGATCTTATAAAACACATGAAAATGACGAGTTATTTTTGTCTTTTCCTACTCGTTAATTAACTTGAGTGTTAGTGATATGAGTAAATTTTTATCACTTTTTCGTACTAATTAAAAATTACAAAAAAGCAAAACCTTGGAGTTCTCTTTTAAACCCTTTTTACTCCTCTCAAAATGAAATGGTGACAATGATTTTTCTTTTTCAAATTTTATAAGCTTTTATGAATAAAATATTATTATTTTACTCCTCTAATCTTTTAGAAGTTCAATTTTTCAATATTTTTACCATAATAAAAATGATTTATTGTAATTTATTGAATTTTATGTGCAGAGAACAAGTTGCATTTAAAAAATGAATCATTTTGGCAATAGAGTAAACTTTTATCACTTTTTTTACTTTTGAAAAACATGAAAAAGCGAAACCATGGAGTCTTATTTTAATCCCTTTTCAGACTCTCTAAACATGATAAGATTTATGAGTACTTGATTATTCGAACTCCTTCAATTAAATGAACAATCATCTATTCAATATAACTTTACCCCTTTTCCAGACTAGACTAGACTACTTACAAAAAAGGTATATGTTGACTTAGCATGGTAAATAAAGTTCTCTCCTCCATCGTTTTATCCCTTTTCAGGCATGAGATAATAAATTTATGAAAAAGAACATTATGGACTTTACTTATGTTTTTCTCCTAACTCCATAAAACTAAAAAACACCAATTTTTACTTTCTCTGGGTTCGTTAAAAATCTACGTTGAAAGAACTAATTGATTTTTCTTTACCTGTATTTTCGTACTCTTTAAACATGAAAAACATTGAACCCTCCTTCTTAGAGTTCGTTTAAAATGCTAAGGAGGAATCATCCAAAGGAGGAATAATCCAAAGGATGACCTTATATAAACAAGAAAATTTTATCCTCCTCAAGCTTGAAAAAAATAAAGAGGTACTTACCAGTAATGGTGGGGGGAAATTCAGAAAGAACATTTTATATTTTTTTATTAAAGGTAGTATGTCATTCCTGAACACGACACTCTGTCACATTTGTATCTAGTTGGGAAATCCATTTTTCTCACAGTAAATCAAACCTCATTGAAATTCTTCAGTTGGTTTTGGGTATTATCATTGTGTCAAATGTTTCCATGTAAAATGTTGTGTCGCCAATATGTTCGAGAGAAGTCCAACCTCACTAAAAATTATCCTGTTATTCACAACCTTAAAATGCGTCGATCATCCTTGAATTAGTCCTGAATTACTCCAATTTTTTCTTCAAAACCTAACATTATTTTCATGTCGTAAGCCCTAACATGACATATCGCTTCCTATCGACTTCAGCTCATTATATAGGAAGTGGATCTAGAAACTCTTTTCAGTACCTTGAGGCCTGGATGCCTTAATGCCAAGTTTCTCACTTTCTAATATAGGTTCTCATCATTAGTCGCCGATCGAATGATTCTATGAATGTTCTACTTCAAAACATTTAATCACACTTCATAGATAGTTCAGGACTACCTTGATAGCCATTGTCATTATTGGTGGTTTCTCTCGCACTTCTTAACAGTTACATTATTGACTGGAAATCAGGTGGTTTCTACCATGTTCAACTTGGAGAAATATACTCACATGGTTAGATGCATACTACAGATCGAGAGATGAAGATAAAGATCATGAATCTAGTTTCATCCATTCAGGTTGTGTGAAGGTATTAAGTATTCATGATTGTAAATATAGATATATTGATGGCTATGTCCATACTACATCTATTGTTGACATGGATCTTTTTGTATTTCCTTACTAGTTCATGGAGTTATGCTTACTCTGAGTATGGGAAATCGTACCTAAGTGATGTTTATATGAAAGCATTATATGGTAATCATTGATTGTTTGTTTCAGATCCTCAACCAATTGTTCTCTAATTTGAACCTTTGACATGATAAAGTGCTGTAGTCATTAAACATATTTTCCGGCTTTTCACTTTAGGGGATATTTGTTGCACTGAAATTTGTCACCATGACTATCGATTCTGATATATTCCCATCTTATGGAGTGTATCAAGTGAATCACCTATGAAGATTGAAGTAAAAAAATACCAGGGGCAAGAGGAATTTTTGTTTTCACTTTTTAAAACATGTTTTTGCGCATCTGTGAGGTTTCCTTGAAAAAAACCCACGCATGTGCAATTTCTTCCACTGTAAACTATGCAGACCTATGCAGTTTCTTCCACTATAATTTGTGCAGGTCTATTCAAGTAGGTAAAAATAAGAAGTAAGTTCTAGAAGCTTTGGTTAAAGAACCTTATCCAAATTAGAAACCTCGAACCACTACATACTTGCACCTCATCCCTTCATACATGGAACTAATATCCTTATCTTAAGGATCACATCCCTTGAGAAGTGGAACTAGAAACCTCCTCATCCTTCCTATAAATTGAGCATAGGACTAAAGGAATAGGATACTAGTGAGAGTTGTATTTGTAAACTCATGTTGTTGGTTTTGGGTCTAAAGAGCTTATCATGAAGGGAAGGAAATGAGATCATTGGAAGAGGCTTGTGACATGAAGGAAGCCAGGTTGTAAGCTTGTTCTCCCTTTGAATTTAGTATAAAGTCAATTTTTCCTTCCTAATTGCATCTATTTTGATGTTATTTATGGGATTCCCTGATCACTGACATGGTTTATAACTATTTATTGATTCATTTATATGTTGTATGCTAGATTAAGGATTTCCTTTACCTTTGCTTTCATATGTGAGATGCTTTGATGCCTTTGAATGTTTCTTTCTATGCAGATCTCTTTTGGAGTGTCATGGAGAAGCTGTGGAAAGAATTCATAAAGCCTCTAAGGCATTGAGGGAAAGCGTGATGTGGAAAGCACAGAAAGGAATTATACAAGAACTTTGTTAATATGTAAGTGAACCTTCGCATACTACATGTTTCATGTTTTAGTTATAGGCTAAGGAAAGAGCTATCATTTTCTCTGTTTGTTTCTAGATTTTCTTTAGGATTCTAGGTGGATCGCTCTTGTCCTCAAGAGGGATTTTTTCAGTTAACAAAATGGGGACTCCGCTGGGGAACGAGAGTTCTCCTTTGTGTCCTTTTGTGACATTTGATTCCTTTAGACCCTTTTAATAATTTAAATTTCGATTTTGAGACCTTTTTTTTTTCTTAATTTTTTCGATCTACGTGGTTTTAGTTTAGAAACAAAGCACAGATCTGTGCATTTTTTCTTTAGGAACGGTGCAATGCATACCGAATTACACTGATTTCCAGCGCAACCCTATAAAAAATTTTAAAATGTCGAGGTTTCTCTTATTCAAGTCCATTTTTTTTTAATGATCATGTTAGCTTGTTTACAGTCTTGTTACGTTGATTTGGTGTTTTTTGCTTTTTTGAGAAATTCTTAATTTGATTTCTTTTGGTCATTACTTCGACATTTGTCTTGGTTTCTCAACTATTTTTGCATCTTTTTGTTTTTGTTTCTGTTTCTTAGTCTGAGTGTTAATCACCTTTGAGTGTTTTTACTTTTGACCTTTAGATTTTTCACCCAATTTTTTTTACTGACACTTGATTGGTTCGTTATATTACATTAGTGAAGTAAAATATTCTTATTGTTCTTTCCCTCATTTGGAATCATCTTGTGTTTGAGAATTCTCTTGCATAAATTACATTTGTAGAGTTAGAATTCTCATTTTCCAGAATATGAACGAAAAGTGTCCATAGATTACATTTGCATAGTTTTCAAGTGAACTTTGCATATATTATAATTGCATCATTTACATTAAGTAAAAGTTAATTGTAGATTTAGATCAATATCTTTGATTGTCTTTTTGAGGGAAATCACTTATCTTTACAGTTTGGGCTTTTGAGTTTTTATTGGTTTGCTAATCTATCAAAAAAATAGTCAGTCGCTTCTAGAATTCGTTGTGTGAATCTCTTATCTTTTAGTGAATCACATCATACATTCATTTATGCATGCTGTAAAGAGTTATTTTATTAATTGAAAAAATAGTGTATCTCATTGAAAGATCATCCTGATTTGAATTCACATGTTTTTATGTTTGCTATAAACATAAAAAGAAAACAATTTGCTTGGAATTTATTAGCATTAGTATTTAATTGTTGAAAGTTAGTGCATTAGAGAATTTGTTATATCTTCTCTTATTTATCAATTCTTGCATTGTTGGAAGTGAAGTGGTATTTTATGAAAAATAATGTTTTTCGATTTTGATTTTTACATTTTTTTTTCAAAATAAAAGAACCTCTCACTTTCCCTTAAATGGGATTTCATTGAGAAGAAAAAAATTGCATTTTCATGGTTGATTGCATTCATTTTTGGGTTAGGTTATAAAACATCTGGTTTCATATCCATTTACCCTTTGAGTAAATAACAACCAAATAATACAATGCTAATTAAAATTAATATAGATATTTTTATATTTTCTAGGGCTCATTCCACCAATTTATATTAGGATTAGTGCTTTGGAACAAGGAAGTAGTTAAATTTTGAAAGAAACTAAAGAGACAATAGTATCCTGCGATAGGGAAAAATTCCAACTGTTGCAATTTTGCTTTGGGAAGCTCTTCTTAAAATATTCATGCATGAGGTCATATCAGACCCAGTGGATAAATCATACCTATTTCATTGGTAAAGATAGAATATGTGCATGCATTACAAATGGTAAACCTCGGTTTAACCATGTCGAGGAGCCGATGCTCACTTGTCAGTAAACCTAGGACTTACCATGTCGACGAGCTTTCAAGGGGATTGAGCTTAGTTACTCTGCCTTTGCATCTATATCATGTCATAGATTGTTCACTCAGGTTTGATTGTATCATTTGGTAACCTTAGTGGTTATAATATTAGGATTTTTCCCAATGTGACAGTGGAGGGAAGGTCCCACTGTACCTCAAACAGACATTGATTAGACTCACTTGGACCTTTTGGAGGGTATTCTTCACTTGAGATGGCATAGTGGGGTAACTTGCACTAGTCTATTTCATTAAGCAGGTTGTAACGGTAATTGGTTCCATCCTCCAGTTTTTCACATCGATCTCTACGACGTTGGATTTAATCACCAACTAGTGATTTTGTTGTGAAAAAAAAAAATTACATGGTTTGACTACTATATTTTATAACGCGTGTTAAATTTTTTGTTTTTTGTTTTACTTTTTAGAGGCCTTAGGTGTGAATTGTGAATTTTACTTGTTAATATTTTCTAATTTTTAATGAAATTCACTTAAGTTGAATCTAATGGAAACAATTCTTTCAGAATTCACCAACCAAGGAACCCTTGTTAATGAAAATCCTAGTCCTTTTCCTTACTTTGGAAATGTTGGTCCTCCTTATATGAATACACTTTCATTACCTCGATTTACCATAGGTTTACTAGTATGGTTATTTTCAACTTTGTTGGCCTCAAATATTCAATTTGTTTCACCTCAACTAGATTCTTCACTTTAACAGAGTTTACCATCTCAACATCACCAACCTCATGTTGACCCTTCACCTTCTTCACCCAACATGTCTTCCTCCCTTTCTTCTTGTTCACTTGCTAAGAGCTTTGATACTAGTATCTAGGTGGCTAAGAAGAAAAAAAAGGGAAGAAGAAGAGGAAGAATCAAGATAAGAAAGAAGTCAACCAACCAACCATGATTGTAAGTATTCATAATGTTGAGGAAACCTCCAACATGCATCATAAGCGAAAATACCCTTGCAAGCTTTATAAGGGTGACCACTTCCTTATCAATTGTCCTGGTATTCCTAAGGTCTTGGAAATATGGCCAGAAAAATCCTATCAACTTACTATTGATCCATAAACTAATGATTGTCAAGTTCCGTGGAAAAAGGGTAATGTTAGGTTTCCTTGTAGGTTATGCAAAGGGAGTCATAACAGTCACATTTTCCCTCATATGGATGAAGCATCTAAATTGTTGGAAAATCTTATTGTTCCATAGCAAAAACTGCCAATGGGTTACCATAAATTTCTCCCAACCTACTGTTAGTTGACGAAGTGATTGATCTAATTCTAATAATAGTGAGTCCCACTCATCCATTGGATGGTGAAGCACATATCACTTAGGTTGATGAACCATGGGTTGATCAAGTGGTCGACTTTACTCCACATTCTCTTGATCCCACTCTCCCATTACAGAGTGAAATTCACTACTCAATTTTTTCTGGTTACCTCAGATTCTTCTACATAAGGGGACATTTCACATGTTTTTACAAAACCCCCTCCAAGTACTAAGGTCTTTTCATTTGATTGGAGTAGACCGAAAAAACCTCATCTTCATTATTCAATCGCTTTCCAAATAATTATGAAGGCTTGTGGTAAGGATGTGCATCACACAAATGTAGATGAAGGCTCTTATGTTAGTATTTTATCCTCAACTTCTTCGCAAGATTTTGGTTCCCTTTAGCTTGTGCCTGTTACATAGAATTTGTCAACTTTTAACAGAACCATTAGTGAAACTTTAGGGATTCTTTGTAAGTTTCCTATTACATTGGAATGAAAAACTATTTGTCTTGATCTTATAGTAGTTCAAGGCCCCTTGGATTTCAATTTCTCCTTCGGTGAGACTATGTCTATTAAATGAAAGCTATCATATCGACACTCTTTTTAGTGATGTCTTTCCCTCACAATGAAAAAATTGTGACTATTGACCAGATTTCATTACTTGATCTTGATTTAACTACAGACCATCTTTCATCCTTGAGTGTTCCCTCTATGGAATTGGTATCTACGTGACCACTGGTTAATTATGTGGCAACCAATCCCATGTTTTCAGTTACCGATGCGAGAGAGCCTCTCACTATTTACTCAACTTATTTTAATTTATATCCAGTAATTGACATGGTGAACCCTTCAATGGAAACATTTAAAACCAATATTTGTATCCCTATTGAGCCTCTTGAAATTTTCTCCTTCAAAAGAACAATTATTCCTTTTGATGAAGACCTCTTGGAAGCCATGATGGAGGTGTGTCACCTGACATGTGTTTCTTCCAGTTGGAAGCCATGATCAAGTCACCATAAGAATAGTTCTTTTAATGTGTCAAACTCATTAAAAGGATGAAAAAACTTGAATGAGGATAGTTTCTTTTACTGTGTCAACCTCGTTAAAAAATGAAACAGGTTTCCATGAGGATAGTTCCTTTTACTGTGTCAACCTCATTAAACAATGACTTAGGTCATGAGGATAGTTGTTTTACTATGTCAATCTCGTTAAAAAATGAAACAAATCCTTATGAGGATAGTTCCTTTTATTGTGTCGACCTTGTTTAAAAATGAAACATGTCATTATGAGGATAGTTCCTTTTAATGTGTTAACTTTGTTAAAAAATGAAACAGACCGTTATGAGGATAGTTCTTTTATTGTGTCAGCCTTGTTTAGAAAATGAAATATGTCCCTCTAAGCATAGTTCTTTTCCTGTTTCAAGCTCGTTAAAAAATGAAACAAATCATCTCCTAATTGAAGTGAGTCTTTGACTAGATCTCATAAATGTTGAGTCGATTCTTTCATCTAATATCGTAAATGAACCTTCATTTCATCCAGCTATTAGTAATCAGTAGTCTACTTCAGTGAATGAAATGAAGCTTGGGGGGCATTGAAACCAATCTCAAGCACAATTTTATTTATTTCAAGCTTGTTTAAAAATGAAACCAATCTCAGGAATACTTTTTCTTTATTTCAAGCTTGTATAAAAATGAAAGTTATCTCGAGTCTCTTTCAGTTATTATTTTCCAGACTCGTTAAACTCATGAAAATCCTGAGATTATTTTGATATCTTTCATGCTCGTAAAACACATGAAAATGTTGAGTTCTTTGCATATTTTCCTGCTCGTTAATTAAATTGAAAGTTAGTGATATGAGTAAACTTTTTTTACTTTTTTGGACTCGTTAAAACTTACGAAAAAGTGAAACCTTGGAGTTCTCTTTTAAACCCTCTTTATTTCTCTCAAAATGAATTGGTGAAAATGACTTGTCTTTTTCAACTTTTTTAAGATTTTATGAATAAAATATTATTATTTTATTTCTTTGATATTTTAGAAGTTCAATTTTTCAATATTTTTACCATAAGAAAGAGCAGTTATCATAATTTATTGAGTTTTATGTGCAAAGAACATGTCACATTTAAAAATTGAATCATTTTGACAATAGAGTAAACTTCTATCACATTTTCGGAGTTGAAAAACACGAAAAAGAGAATCCATGGAGTCCTCTTTTAAGCCCTTTTTGAACTCTCTAAACATGAAAATATTTCCAAGTACTTCACTATTCGAACTCATTAAATATAATGAGCATTCATCTATTCGGTATAAGTTTTCCCCTTTTCCGGAATGGACTATACTATTTATGAAAAATGTATAAGTTGACTAAGCATGGTCAATAGAGCTCAATACTACATCATTTTATACTTTTTCAGGCTTCAAATACTCAATTTACAAAAAATAACATTATGGAGTTTACTTATCTTTTTCTCCCCACTCCCTAAAACTGAAAAAACACTGAGTTTTACTTTCTCCGGGCTTGTTAAAAATCTACATGTAAAGAATTGATTGAGTTTTATTTATGTGTCTTTTCAAACTATTTAAACATGAAAAACATTGAACCACTCCTTCTTAGGGTTCATTAGAAATACTTCGAAGGACTCATCTAGTGGATGATATTATACAAATAAGAAAATGTTATCCTCCTCAAGCTTGAAAAAAATAAAGAGTTACTTAGTAGTAGTGGTGTGGGGAAATTTAGAAAAAAAAACATTTTCGTTTTATTAAATGCAGTATGTCACTCTTGAACATGATGCTCCATCAAATTCATGTCTGGGTTAGGAAATATATTTGTCTCATAGTTAATCAAACCTCATTGAAAATCTTTAGTTGGTTTTGGGTATTATCGTTGAGTCAGATTATGCCAAGTAAAATGTCGTGTCCCTGATATGTTCAAGAGAACTCCAACCTCAGTGAAAATTACCTTGTTATTACTAACCTTCTATCGTGTCATTCATCCCTGAGTCAGTCCAGAATTGCTCCATTTTTTTCTTCAAAACTTGACATGAGCTTTGTGTCGTAGGCCCTCCTGCGATGGATCACTTCCTATCAACTTCAGCTCATTATTTAGGAATTTGATCTAGAAAATTTTTTTTGTACCTTGAGACATGCATGCCTTAATGCGAGGTTTCTCACTTTCGATAATAGGTTCTCACCCTTGGCCTTCGATCGACTGATTCTATGATTGTTCGAATTCAAAATATTTAATCACACTTCATAGATTTTACTAGAGTACCTTGAGACCCATTTCCATTATTGGTGGTTTCTCTCACACTTATTAATATTTCACATCATTGACCAATAACCAACTGGTTTCTACCATGTTCGACTTCAAGACATTTACTCACGTGGTTAGATTCATACTACAGATCGAGAGATGGAAATCAAGACCTTGGATCTAGTTTCATCCATCCATGTTGCGTGGACTTATTAAATATTCATGATTGTAAATATAGATCCATTGATGATTGTGTCCATACTATGCCTAATGTTGACATTAATATTTGTGTATTTCCCTACTAGTTCATTGAGTTATGTTTACTATGAGTATGGGAATGCCTACCTTAGTGATATTTATAAGAAAGCATTATATGGTAATCATTGATTGTTTGTTTTAGGTCCTCAACCAATTCGTCTCTAATTTGAACATTTGACATGATAAAGCACTTGATTCATCAAACATATTTTTTTGATTTTCACGTTCAGGGACAATTTGTTCCACTAAAAGTTTTCACCATGAATGTCAATTCAGATATCTTTCCATCTGATCAAAAAAGGAATTTTGGTTTTCACTGTTTAACCCCTTTTCGAGCACCTGTGCAATCTTCCTGAACAAAACCCACGCATGCACAGGTTCTTCCATTGTAAACTACACAAATCTGCACATTTTATTCCACTATAAACTTCACAAGTCTGTTCATGTCGGTAAAAATAAAAATTAAGTTCTAGAAGCTAAGGTTGAGGAACCTTATCCAAATTAGAAACCTCAAACTACTACATACCTACGCCTCATCCCTTAGTACATGGAAATAATCTTCTTTTCTTAAGGATCATATCCCTTTAGAAGTGGAAATATAAACCTCCTCATCCTTCCTACAAATTGAGCATAGGACTAAAGGAATAGGAGACTATTGAGACTCGGATTTGTAAACTCATGCTATTGGTTTTGGGTTTGAAGAGCTTGTCATCAAGGGAAGGAAAGGAGATCATTAGAAGAGGCTTGTCACATTAAGGAAGCCATGTTGTAAGCTTGATCTCCCTCTTAATTTAATACAAAGTCAATTATTCTTTCCTAATTGTGTCTACTTTGATGTTATTTGTGGGATTCCTTGATCACTCACATGGTTTATAATGGATTATTGATTCATTTATATGTTTTATGCTAGATTAAGGATTTCATTTACCTTTGCTTTCATATGCGAGATGCTTTGATCCCTTTGAACATTTTTGTCTATGCAGATCTCTTTTAGAGCGTCATGGAGAAGTTGTGGAAAGCATTCAAAAAGCGTCTAAGGAATTGAGGGAAATTTGGTTGTGGAAAGCACTAAAATGACTTCTACAAGGAGTTCTTTAATAGATAAGTGATCATTTGCATAATACATATTTCATGTTTTAGTTATAAGCTAAGGAAAGAGTTATTATTTTGTCTACTTAATTTTAGTTTTCCTTTAGGATTTTAGGGAGATCGCTCTTATCCACAAGAGGGATTTATCTAGGTAACAAATTGGTGACTCGACTATGCCTTTAGACCATTTTAAGGATTGAAATTTTTGGTTTGAGACCTTTCTCTTTTTTTTTCTTAATTTTCTTGGTCTGTGTGGTTTCTATTCAGACAAAGATCACATTTTTTCTTAAGCAACAGTGCACATGCACACTGAATTACACTAATTTCTTGTGCAACCCTATAATTTTTTTGAAAAATTCAAGGTTTCTCTTATCCAAGTCTACATTTTTTGTTTTTATGATCCTGTTAGCTTGTTTACGGTCTCATTAAGTCTCTATTAAGTTGATTGGGTATTTTGAATTTTCTTTTCTGAGAAATTCTTAATTTTATTTCCTTTGGTAATCATTTCGACATTTGTCTTGGTTTATTAACAATTTTTTCATATTTTTGTTTTTTTTTTCTAAGTCTAAGTGTTAATCTCCTTTGGGTTCTTTTACTTTTGACCTTTTTATTTTTCACCCAATTTTCTTTAATTACACTTGATTGGTTCCTTAGATTACATTAGTGAATGAAAACAGTCTTATTGTTCTTTAACTGATTTGGAGTAATATTATGTTTGAGAATTATCTTGCATAGATTACATTTGCATAGTTTTCAAGTAAATTATTCATAGACTACAGTTGCATCATTTAGAGTCTGGAAAAGTTAATCATAGATTTAGATCAATATATTTTATTTTCTTTTTTAGGGAAATCACTTATCTTTACAGTTTTTGGTTTTGTGTTTTTGTTGGTTTTCTAATCTATCAAAAAAGAGTCTTTTGCTTCTGGAATTAGTTATGTGAATCTCTTTTCTTTCATTGAATCACATCATATATTCATTTATGTGTGTTGTAAATATTTATTTTAACAATTGAAAATTTAATGTCTCTCATTGAAATATAGTCCTTATTTGAATTTTCATGTTTCAATGCTTGTTTTAAACCTACAAATAATTATTTTTTCTTGGAATTGACTAGCATTAGTATTCTCTTGCTGAAAAATAGTGCATTAGAATTTTTTTTTGTATTTTCTCTTATTTATCAATTCTTTTTTTTTGGAGGTGAAGTGGTATTTTATGAAAAAGAATGTTTTGGGATTTTGATTTTTTCATTTCGTTTTGAAAATCAAATAACCTCTCACTTTCCCTTAACTAGGATTTCATTGAAAATAAAAATATTACATTTTCATGGTTGATTGCATTTAGTTTTGGGTCAGGTCATAATACCATATCCATTTACCCTTTGAGTGAATAACAACCAAATAATAAAATGCTAATTAAAATAAATCTAGATATTTTTATATTTTCTAGGGCTCATTCCACCAATTTAGATCATGATTGGTGCTTTGGAACAGGGACATCGTTAACTTTCCAAAGCAACTAAAAAAAAAATAGTATCTTGCGATAGGGAAAAATTCTAATTGTTGAAATTTTTCTCTAGGAAGCTCTTCTTAAAAGAGTCAAGCACGAGGTCATATAAGACTCGGTGGATTTATCATACCTAGTTCATTGGTAAAGATAGAATATATACACACATTAAGAATGGTAAACCTTGGATTAACCGTGTCGAGGAGCCTGGGATAACTTGTGAGTAAACCTCAGATTTACCATGTCAAGGAGATTTCAAGGGGATTGAGCTTAGTTACTCTGCCCTTGTGTGTATATCAGACCACTTATTGTTCCCCCAGGTTTGATTGTATCATTTGGTAACCTAATTAGTGGCTATAATATTAGGATTTTTCCCAAGGTGAAAATGGAGGGAACGTCCCATTGTACCTGGAAAAGACATTGACTAGAATTACATGGACTTCTTGGGGGGTAATATTCACTCGAGATGGCATAGTGCAGTTACTTGCACCAGACTGTTTCATTAAGTAGACTATCAAGGTAACTGTTTTAATCTGCTACTTTTTCACATTGATATTTGTGACGTTGGATTTAATCACCAACTAGTGATTTCACTGTCAAAAAAAACTTTTGGTGTGTTGTCTTAATCTTATGTTTTATAGTGCATGTTCATTTTTTTATGTTTTTTACTTTGTAGAGACCTTAGCTGTGAATTTTTAATTTGACTTGTTAATATTTTTAAATTGTTAATAAAATTCACTCAAGTTGAATCTAATGGCAACACTTCCATAATTCACCAACCAAGGAACCCCTGTTAACGAGAATCCTAGTCCTTTTCCTTGCTTTGGAAATGTTAGTCCTTCCTGTACGGCTACATTTTAATTACCTAGATTTACCATAGGTTTACCGGTATGGTTATTTTCAACTTCGTTGGCCTCAAATACTCAATTTGTTCCACCTCAATCAGATGCTTCACCTCAACAGAGTTCACCATATCAACGTCACCAACACCATTTTGATCCTTTACCTTCTTCACCCAACATTTATTCCTCCTTTTCTTCTTCTTCACCTGGTAAGATCCTTTATTCTAGTAACCAAGTGGCTAAGAATAAAAAGAAAGGGAAGAAGACAGAGAAGCCATAGAAGAAAGAAGTCAACCAACCAACCATGGTTGTAAGTACTGGTAATGTTAAGTAAACCTCCAACATGCACTGCTAGCCCAAATACCCTTGCAAGTTTTGTAAGGGTGCCCACTTCCTTATCAATTTTCCTACTATTCCTAAGGTCTTGAAAGTATCGTATAAAAAATCCTATCAACTTACTGTTGATCCATCAACTAGTGATTGTCGGGTACTAGGAAAAAAGGGTAAAGTTAGGTTTCCTTGTAGGTTATGTAAAGGGATTCATAATATTCAACTTTTCCCTTATATGGATGAAGCCTAAAAATTATTTTTAAATCTTATGGTTCCATAGCAAAAAAATCCAACTAGTTACAATAAAATTTCTCTCAACCTACCATCAATTGACGAAGTGATTGATCTAATTCCACGTACAATCAATCCCACTCATCCATTGGAGAGTGAAACAAATATCACTCATGATGATGAATAATTATTTGATCAAGTGGTTGAATTTATTTCACATTTTTTCAATCCCACTCTCCCTGTAGAGAGTGAAATTCATACCACTCAGGTTCCTCTCATTACTTTAGATTCTTCTACACAAGGGGACATTTGACCTATCTCTATAGAACCTGCTTCAAGTAATGAATTTGTTTCCTTGGATTGAAGTAGACTCATAGAAACTTGTCTTCCTTATTCCATCCCTTTCCAAATCATTGTGAAGGCTTCTACTAATAATTTTCATCACACAAATGTAAATGAAGGTTCTTATGCTAGTATTTTATCCTCAACTGATTGGCAAGATTTGGGTTCCCCTCAGCTTGTGCATGTTACACAGAATCTGTCAGCTTTTAACATAACCATTACTGAACCTTTAGGGATTATTCCTAAGTTTTATATTACATTTTAAGGTAAAATTTTCTGTATTTATCTTATAGTAGTTCAAGGCCCCTTGATTTCAATTTTCTCCTTGGGCGAGACTATGTCTATGCAATGAAATCTATCGTATTGACACTATTTCGCGTGATGTATTTCCCTCACAATGAAAACATTGTGACTATTGACCATATTTCATTCATTGATATTGATTTAATTACAACCCATCTGACATCCTTGAATGTTTCTTATATTAAAGTGGTATCTACCCCACCATGAGTTAATTATTTGGCAACCAATCGCATGTTTTCAGTTACCTATGCAAGAAATCGTCTCACTGTTTTCTCGCCTTATTTTGACTTAGATCCGGTAATTGACATGGTGAACCCTTCAATGGGAACATTTAAAACCAATATTAATATCTCTATTGACTCCCTTGACATGTCTTCCTTCCAGAGAACTATTCTTCCTTCTGATCAGGACCTCTTGGAAGCCATAATTGAGGTTTTTCCCTTGACATGTGTTTCTTCCATTTGGAAGCCATGATCAGGTCACTGTGAGGATAGTTCTTTTATAGCTTCAACCTCAATAAAAAAATGAAACAAATTCAATGAGGATAGTTTCTTTTACTCTATCAACCTCGTTAAAAAATGTAACAAGTTTCCATGAGTATAGTTCCTCTTATTGTGTCAACCTCGTTAAAAAATGAATCAGGTCATGAGGATAGTTCTTCCACTGTGTCAACCTTCTTAAAAAATAAAATAGATCCTCATGACGATAGTTCCTTTCACTGTGTCAACCTCGTTTAAAAATGAAACATATAATTTTCAGGATAGTTTCTTTTACTGTGCCAAACTCTTTAAAATATGAAACAAACCGTTACGAGGATAGTTCTTCAACTGTGTCAACTTCGTTTTAAAAATGAAACAGGTCACTCTGAGCATAATTCTTTTCTTGTGTCAATCTAGTCAAAAAATGAAACAAATCCTCTTCTAATTGAATAGAGTCTTTGATTAGATCTCATACCTTTGATTTTATTTTCAATGTGATCGTCAATAAGAAAAATGAGAGTACCCTTTTGAAGTAGACAGGGAGAGGAAGTGCAATATGATTTTTTTGAATTTTTTGGTGTCCTCATTTGAAAGTTATTGAATTTTCATTCAGTGCAATTTTTCGAACAATGAAATTCCACAGTGACACAGTTTAGTAAAAAATAAATAAAAAATTGAATTTTTTAATGAAACTCCATAAATCTCACATCATCAAAAACTAGATTTAGAGATGAATCTAATGGTACTTGGTCCGACATATAACATTTTGTTTTTGTAGGTGTTCTGTCCCTCCAAAGTTGCAGGTTTCTTAAAACTGCAGAATTTTCTAAGTTTTTCGTTGACTAGAAACTCTCGGCCGAGATAATGTCTCGGACGAAAAATTTCTAAAACTCTCGACCGAGAAATTTAAAACAATTTAAAACTCTCGATCGAGAGTTTAACCCGCCTAAAGTTACATTTAACCGCGCGGGCAAACTCTCGGCTGAAAGTTTAAAAAACTCTTGGTCGAGAGTTTGCGCTCGAGAGTTTGCCCAATAAAACTCTCGGCCGAGAGTTGATAAAACTCTCAGCCGAGAGTTTTATTGAATGTTATATATAAAATGGAATCTAAGGTATGGCATGAAAATCAAAGTGTGAATAAAGGTATTTAATTTGAAGACTTGAGAAGCCACTTAGTGAACAACTAGTGTGGAAATATCAATTGCTGAGAGTAAGATCACCTATCAATGATGAAAATAGACCTTGGGTACTTCTCTAGGTAAAATTCTGAGAGCAATTTGTTATAGTAGATAAGATTTTACTCACTAGTAAGAAAAATGTAGACCTTTAGAGTAAAAGATATAGGTTATTGTAGATACTAAAAGTGATTTAACAACTAGAAAGGATAACATGATAAGTCAAGGAGATATGAGAAAGGGACAACACAAGCTATAAATCCCTTAAACATAAGCATGACAAAAAAGTGACTTGGGAAGCATTGACTCAATAATGACCAATGATAGAAGCTTGTGATGTAGGTGGAATCCACTAACTCTCCATAATTATTGGAAGAGTAACCATATAGGAGAGTAAATACTTAATAAAAATGGCTCAAGTTCCTAGATTCATACTAAAAATCCAAGTTGTCGAGACAAATACTTAAAACTAGTCATTTTTTTAAGCGTGACATTACTCATGATTGTTTCCAAATCAATTAGATAATGCAATTCTTTCCTTTCCCTATTTTTCAATATATTTGATTTTTTTTTTCATATCCTAAGGCTTGAAAAATAATAAAATAATGTTATTATACAATGGAGGAAACAAGTGTCATGGGAAAGAAAACTAGTTCCTACTGTAGGGAACATACCTATTTTCAATTCAAGGGATGTGTGTAGGATAAGGACACCATTAGGAGTGTTTCATCAAGGATAAATGTGTAAATATGCAAAAGAAATAGATACAAGGCTATTAATTGAAGAGAATGCATAAGTGATAGGTTATGAAACATCAAATTGAAGTTGACATCAGGCTCGAAAACACAAGCAGTACAATATAATGTAGTGTTACAACGCAACAATGGGAACCCCATCTAGAAAGGCCAAAAAAAAACATTAAGAGAAATTTATGAGGTTTCATTAAAGGGTCATTTCAAGGGTAAATAGGGCTCCAAATCCTATGAAAAGATTACAACATTGATGCTAAATGGATATCAAGGTACTAATTAGTCCCATAGAAGGTAGGCTCTACGATGAAATTACAACACTTTTAAAAGCAAGAAAGAAGGTGTGTGTTTGAAATTAGTGGGGTATATTCTATGGTAGCAATGATATTGAATTGATTAATACATAATGAACTATGGGAAACTATTCCTTGTATTCCAATTTTTGAATAAATTACCTACCACATAATATCTAAAATGGACAAAAGTGATGGAAAAAATCGCAGAAAATCAACTTAGTTTACATCATATCACCTAAAAAACTAAAAACACCACTTAGAAAGCACTTGCTTATAATTAATAAAATTAATAAAAACATAATAAAGTTTTTTAAACATTATAAAAGGGGTAAAATCAACCTAATATAAGTGAATATGATAAGTTTTACCACTTCATTTTCATTTTTACTCCAAATTTGTACATTTTGGTCAAAATATTCTCAAACTTTGAAAAAGGATTTTCAGAGCTATAACCATTGGGTTTTTCTTTCATAGGACCAAGTGAATCTAAATTCTATTGTCTTCCATTTTAATGTCCATTTAAATTTTTATTTCTATCATAAAATTGAGTTAAAAGTTATTTATAGAACTTAGGGTGCACATATGAACTCTCCCAGGGCATTTCAACATTATGAACCCCACAATCCTAGTTGAACTAAAAATAATAATTTAAGGGCATTGCATCATGAGAGCGCGGGCTTCTGAGGAGCAGTGATTGGGCTGAAGCTCTGCAGATCCCTGATCTCAGCTCATCTTCCTTGCCAGCCAATCCATTCAGCACAGGCCAGATCTCTCAGTGGCACTCCACCTGAATCACCTCATGAACACCTCAGGGGGAGGTTCGACCCCCCTAACCTTCAGCCCTTTTATTTTCGGCAGCATTCCCTCTAAGACCTCCAACATCCCATCCAGCTCCAGATCTGGGGGAAACAGCAATGCATCGGCGCCACAGGGATCTGCGTCCGCGGGGCACATTCCAAGTCAACACAGAGAGCAAGATCCGTCCCCATGCAAGCCCATCTCGGAGAAAATACCCAGATTAATCATTGAAGATCCATGGATCAACGAATACAGATACCACATGAGAAAGCATGCCTTGTTTTGCAGATTCATGGGGGTTCGACTTAATGAAAATGCTCTCTGCTGGTGGATAAACCAAAAATGGAAACCCAAAGGGGACTACGATCTTCAGCTGGGATCGAGAAGCTTTTTCACCATCATCTTCGCTCACAGGGATGACAGAGATCGCATCTTCGAAGGTGGCCCATACTTCTACAACTCTACAGGAATTTACATAACGTACTGGAGGCCAAACTTCACTCCAGAATAGGAATACTTCAAAAAAGTTCCAGTATGGATTCGCCTTCACTCTCTGCCTGTTGATTACTGGAACAAGCACATCTTGGAAGCCATAGGAAACCAACTGGGAGTCTTCATCAAAGCCTCAGATCTCACATCGCAAGGTAAGTACACAGCCTATGATAGAATCTGTGTTTACCTGGATATTTCAGGACCCCTCCCAGGCCATATGGAGCTGATCCATAAAGGAGTGCAATGGAAGCAAACCATTGATTACGAAAATATCCCATTTAGATGTCGAACATGTTGACAGCATGGACATCTCAGTCATGGCTGCCCTGCTAATCAACCACAGCCTCAGGCCCAACAGGAACAAGGGGCTACTCCAACACCTGGTTTCACCTTCGTCTCAAGAAAGAACAAAGGGAAGAAAGGCAAAAAGCCTCTGAAACCCTCCACCAATACAACCCCCACCAATACTGCCTCCACCCAGCAAAACAGCTTTGAAGTTATGAGCAATATTGACTCATTGGAGCACCCTATAGTCTCCCAGGCCCCCACTGATCAAGATCCATCATTATTAAGTCAATCTTTGATTACAACCAACGCCCCGAGCACAACCTCGGATTCAATCCACGCCCAGGCACCGCAACACAAACCAGAATCCTCTCCCATTCAGATTAATACCAGCCACACCTCACTGCAAACCCCTCAATGCACAGAAATGCAAATAGAGCAGCCATCCTCAACCACTTCAAACAATCCTCTGGAGGAGATCCTAGGCGATCTAGATCTCCAAAAGGTCAATGAGCAATGGTCCAAACTGGGAGTCGATGCCATTCCCCAAGAACACTTGGAGAAGATAGAAATGGCATACCTGCAGCTGGAAGACATCAACCAAAATGCAGCCAAAAGGAAATGGGGAAATAGCAACCAAACGGGCATTCAAGCCAACCTGGATTTGGATCAATACAAGCCACAAGGACCAGGAAGAAAAAGAGGGCGCAAATCCACAAGACACCAAATACAAGAACCAGGCAGACACCTAATCAATGAAGGAAAAATCGGGGCCTTGGTCCTATCTGCTCCAAAGGTAGCTCAATGAAAATCACAACCTGGAACATCAAGGGGCTCAACGGCACCACCAAAATAAGGATCTCGAAAAACCGCTTATTCTCGCTACACCCAGACATCATACTTCTTCAAGAATCAAAATGCTCTCCCAAAGGCACAGAGACACTCAAAAAACTTGTTTCCAATAGTCATCACTGCATAAGCATAGATGCTATCGGGCAAGCAGGAGGGTTACTCACGTTCTGGAACAAAAGAAAATTCTTCTTGCAGAATGCTCTGTCCACCAAGCACTCGTTATCGAACATTTTCAAAATGCCAGACTCAGGGCAATCGATCTGCATCACCAACGTGTATGGACCCCAACGAATCCAGGAAAAGCTGAAGATGCTGCTAGACCTGGACGAAGTCAGACAACACCATGGGGCAAACCATTGGATTTTAGGCGGAGACTACAACATGATCACCAATCTAGCAGAAAAAAGGGAGGCTTACGAAGATTGGATAAGGACTCGGAAGCATTCAACACCTTTATTGTTGAATCCAAACTCATTGACATCTCCACAGTCAATGGTCTGCATACCTGGAATAATAAGCAAGGAGGAAACAGGCAGATAGCATCAAGGCTTGATAGGTTCCTCATGTCGGAATCCATTATGCTGCAAAATATCGACATGGAGGCCATCATTCTGCCTATCAGAGGATCTGATCACTGGCCAGTGCATATTCACTTCACCAATTTGGATAAGCCCCACAACAGACAATTCAGATTTGAAGCCTTCTGGACAGAGCACCCATCATTCATGCAAAACATACAACGCTGGTGGACTCAAGCCACCATAAGGAGCGACGATATCATGTACATATTCCAGCAGAAGCTCAAAACAATAAAAATCAACCTCAAACGCTGGAACAAAAACACCTTTGGCGACATATTTCAAGCCAAAAAAGAACTCGAGGAAAAAATGGTGAACCTCCAGCAATCTTTGATCAAAGAAGGGCCCAGTGATGAAAGAATAGCTCAAGAATCAAATCTGCAAAGGCAATGGGAAGAACGGTTAAAACAAGAAGAGCGGCTATGGAGGCAGAAGTCGAGAGTGCAATGGTTAAAACAAGGAGAACGCAACACTAGTTTCTTCCATAAGTCAACCATCCAGCATAGAGCACATAATCGCATCCTCTCCCTCAAAAAAGCTGATGGCGATCAAGTTTATAAAAGGGAGCATATAGGATCTGAACTCAACTCTTTTTTCACTTCTCTTCTTAGCGATTCCATTCAAGATAGAACCCAAGCCATCAATGAAATTATCGCTGCCATTCCCAACTTAGTTACAGAGGAGAAAAACTCCCTCCTTCTAAGAGAATTCACTGAGCAGGAGATTGAAGAAACAATCTTCAACATGGCCTCGAACAAGGCTCCCAGACCAGACAGCTTTACAATCGAATTCTTTAAAGCTTGCTGGCCCATTATTAAGGCTGGCCTTCTCAACCTAGTAAGGAACTTTCACAGAACCAAGAAATTTTTGCCTGCCATCAATGCCACATTCCTCACCTTAATTCCCAAATCAGACCAGGCTGACTCCCCCGACAAGTTTCGTCCCATAGCCCTTTGTAATGTCCTTTACAAAATCCTTTCCAAACTGATGGCTAGCAGACTTAAATCTGTCCTCCCCTCAATCATTTCTCAGGAACAAACTGGTTATGTTGAAGGTACGCAGATCACTGATAGCATAATCCTCATTCAGGAAGTGTTGCATTCTCTCAAAACAAAAAGGACTCCAGGTATGCTTATCCAGCTTGACCTTTCAAAGGCCTTTGATAAAATCAGCTGGCACTATATGAGAGCAATCCTCCAGGCTTTTGGATTTAGTCAGCAAAATCCAAAGGCATCAAACCAGAAAAATCAACTCAAAGGCTTCAAACCAGTACACCAAGGACCCACAGTAATGCATCAGCAATTCGTAGATGATACAATGCTCATGGGCGCCCCCATAGTGCAGGAAGCTCGAACCATCAGCAAATTGCTAAAGACTTTCTCGGAGGCCTCAGGTATGGAAATCAATCTCACAAAATCCAAACTATTTTTCTTCAACACATCCATTCCTGTGCAGAGAAATCTCAACAGAATTCTGAATATTCAAAAGAACTCCCTTCCAACCAAATACCTTGGTATACCACTCTCGGAATATGCCTACAAATCAGCCAACTAGGAAGCCCTCCTCAACAAAATGAGAGCCAGGTTAAGCAGCTGGACCCACCGGGCCTTAAACATGGCCAGCAGACTGATATTGGTCAAGTCCGTCCTTCAAACCATGCCAGCATATATGTTTTCAGCACTTGCAGCCCCTAAGGCGGTTTATAAATCCATCCGAAGCATCCAACGATCCTTTATCTGGAATGAAGCCTCTAAGGAATCCAAATGGGCCCTCCTCAAGTGGAAAAACATCTGCAAACCAAAAATGGAGGGAGGTTTGGGCCTAAGAGACCCCAAGATATTAAGCAAGGCCGTAGTAGCAAAAATCTGGTGGAGATGGGTAGAAAATCCTAACTCCCTTTGGGGCACCTTGTGGAAAGCGAAGTATACAAATCAAATCAGGGACAAAGACCTGATCAAGCTTACAGGCACCACTCAAGGATCCCCCATCTGGAATAAAGCATGGGAAAATCAACATATTGTTCAGCAGCATAGCTTCTGGGAAGTGCACCAAGGCAGCACTGCCCTATTCTAGGAAGATGCCTGGCAGCAGCTCCCACCCTTGGCACACCCAGACTGGAACACTCTTAAAAGAGCCATGCAGGAGGAAGGCAAGGTTACGGTAGCAGACTACTAGCAACCTGTGAGCGAGGCAATCACATGGCAAAAATGGTTATCCAGAGAAAAATAGCATACCCAAGCAGGCCAAATGAATGTAGACCATCTTCTACAAGACTTGGACAAAAGAAGAATCCTAAAGTCTAATAAAGAGGACATCCTGAGATGGGGAAGAAATCCCAAAGGAACGTTCAACCTCAAAGAAGCATATCAGATCTTGGCTGCCTCCTCGGATCCGCAACCAGATCACAAATGGCAAGCCCTTTGGAACAGAGGAACATGGCCAAAAATCACACTATTCTCCTAGTTGGTCATGCATAACAAGGCACTCACATGGGACAATCTACAGAAACAAGGCTTCGTAGGCCCTTCATGATGTATGCTCTGCGAGAATGGTCTAGAAACTCTCAATCACATCCTCAACACCTGCCCCATGGCTTGCTCTCTATGGGATGACATGGCCCTGGTCTTCAGACAATCTGACAGAGACAGAAACTTCATCCAACTCTCACTTAGCAAGTGGAGATCTTCCATATCCTCCAATCCCTTGGTCAACAGCGCCTGGAATCTAATTCCAGGAGCAATAGCATGGATCCTGTGGAAAGAGTGAAACGCAAGAATATTCAAGAACTCAGCAAGGGCAGTGAACGTGTTGACAAGGAAAGTGCGACAGCTTATCACAGAATTGATCAATTCCATGGGCATATTGCAGACAGAGGGCAACATATCTCCGAATGATGCAAGAATTATACAGATCCTAAATCTTCAAACCACGACCAACCTTGCTGGGCCTCAACAGGAACAACGCAGGACAAATGGACTCTGCCCCCTTTTAACACTTTCAAACTCAATTTTGACGGGGCATCAAAACAAAACCTGGGAATTGCAGGTTACGGGGGAGCAGTAAGGAATCATATAGGCGCAATCCATCTCATCTATCATGGAAATCTTGGCGTGAACAACAATAACGCTGCAGAATTAATCGCTCTCATCCAGGGGCTCACTCTGGCTGGTCGCTACAGACTTCTAACTCTGGTAGTGGAAGGCGACTCAGAGATCATAATAAGGCTGATAAGGAAACTCTAGATGGGCGCGTAGGTGGACAAAGTGACCCCAAGCTGGAGACTGTCGGAAATCCTGAAGGACCTCCAAGGCCAACTCTGCAACATGCAAGGGATCACATTTCAAGCAGTTCGCAAAACAACAAACAAGATGGCCGATGCAATGGCCAATGCTGGGGTTGATTCCAAGCTGGAAGAATATCACAGCCTTTGGCAATATATGGTGGAGGGAGAACTCAAAGAAAAATGCAAACACATCCAAAAGTCGGATTTGCAAGAGTAGCCCACAGCTACAGGGCATTCGATGGTTCTGCTACAGGAAGGGCATGTCAATCACCGCCATCGATGGAGCAGCCACAGGAAGGACACGTCAAGTGGCGGATTTTTCCAACAGGCTCGAGCAATCTATGTTCACAACCACATCTCTACACACCCGTCTCTGCATACTCAAGCCCCATCGAAGAATTTTTCGCTCATAGTCTTCATGCAGCTCAACACGCTCATCTTAGTGTTGACTTGACCTTCTATACATGCCAGATCACCTCTAGTTTTCCTTAGTTTCTATTGGTCAGCACCATACACTTTCAGCCAATACATTCACTGGATGCTATGCCCAGCCAATGATGTCAGGCCATCTCAGGGAGGTCCCATTGACTCCTGCGGCACTCTGTATTTCTATGTAGAAAACAATTAATATAATTCTTCTTAACTTTTACCAAAAAAAAAAACATTATGAACCCCACAAAAATGTGGGCTGCGTGCAAACTCTAACAAAAATATTCAACATTATCTGTTCAGGGCATGCCTTTTCAATCGTTATGGCCTTACCTCTACTCACGAAGTAATTGGAGGTCAACGGAGGAAACTAAATGTTAAATGTGAATCCTTAATACATTGATATCGAATGTTTACTTTAGACTTGGCATAACCATTATTACATTGAACCGGCATATAAACTATGCCACTCGACTATGGTATTCAGATATTGGGATGTTTAACATTGAACCTTGGCTTAATATGTTAATACATCCAACGAACCATGGTTTTAATGATATACGCGGACTATGCAACATTTGGTATATGCGAATTTGTAGTTTGTATTTAATTAATTTAATTATAATATAATAATACTATATATATAATATATATTATATATTATAATATGAATGAATGATAAATACTCTCGGACGAGAGTTTAAAAACTTTTCGGATGAGAGTTGGAAAAACTCTTGGACGAGAGTTAGAAAAACTTTCGGACGAGAGTTTAAAAACTCTCGTCCGAGAGTTTTTGTAACTCTCGTCCGAAAATTTTTCCCGAGATTTTATGTGACCACAACTCTCGGACAAGAAAATGCATAACTCTCGTCCGAGATAATTTTAACTCATGTTAAACCCGACCAAACTCTCGTCCGAAATATTTAAAATCTCTCGGACGAGAGTTTTGAAAACTCTCGGCCGAGAAATTTAGTTGACTTTTTTCTCAGCCGAGAAATTAAAAATTTCTCCCAAATTCTAACCATCCGCCAAAAAGTGTTTTAACCAGCAGTTTTCTTTGACATGTAAAAAAAACATTTAAAAATGAAACAGGTTCCCATGAGGATACTTCTTTTACTGTGTCAACCTCATTAAAAAATGAAACAAATCCTTATGAGGATAGTTCCTTTTACTGTCTCAACATCGTTAAAAAATTAAACATGTTCCCCGAGGATAGTTCTTTTACTGTGTCAACCTCGTTAAAAATGAAACAGGTCCTCATGAGGATGATTCTTTTACTGTGTCAACCTCGTTTAAAAATGAAACAGGTCACTATGAGAATAGTTCTTTTACTGTGTCAACCTCGTTAAAAAATGAAACAAGTTCCCTAACGATAGTTCTTTTACTGTTTCAACCTCGTTAAGAAATGAAACAGTTCCTCATGAGGATGGTTCTTTTACTGTGTCAACCTTGTTAAAAAATGAAATAGTTTCCCATGAGGATGGTTCTTTTACTGTGTCAACCTTGTTAAAAAATGAAACAACTCTTCATGAGGATTGTTCTTTTACTATGTCAACCTCATTAAAAAATGAAACAAATCCTCCCATAATTGAGTCGAGTCTTTAATTAGATCTTGTAAATATTAAGTCGATTCTTTCATCTGATGTCATAAATGAAACTTCATTCCATCCTACTATTAGTAACCATTAGTCTACTTAGGTGAATGAAATGAAGCTTAGGTGGCATGTGCCCTTGTAGGTTATGCTCGGGGGACATTCAAACCTATCTCAAGCACAATTTTCCTATGTTTCAAGCTTGTACAAAATGAAACCACTATCAAGCACAAATTATCCTCTGTTTCAATCTTGTATAAAAATTAAACCTATCTCGAGTCCATTTTGGTTATTATTTTCAAGACTCTTTAAACTTATGAAAATCCCAAGCTCATTTTGCTATCTTTCATGATCGTAAAACACATGAAAATGCTGATTTTTTTCCTTCTTTTCCTTCTCATTAATTAAATTGAAAGTCGGTGATATGAGTACACTTTTATCACTTTTTCAAACTCATGAAAACTTACGAAGAAGCGAAACCCTGGAGTTCTCTTTTAAGCCCTTTTCAGAATCTCTAAAACATGAAAATATTTTTTGAGTACTTGACTATTCGAACTCGTAAAAGTAAATGAACAATCGTCTATTCAGTATAAGTTTACCCTTTTCCGGACTTAACTAGACTATTTACGAAAAATGTATATGTTAACTAAGCATGGTTAATATAGTTCTCTCCTACATTATTTTATCCTTTTTCGGGCTTGAGGGACTAAATTAACAAAAAATAACATTTGGAGTTTACTTACGTTTTTCTCCTAACTCCCTAAAACTAAAAAACATCGAGTTTTACTTTCTCTGGGCTCATTAAAAATTTACATTGAAAGAACTAAATGAGTTTTCTTTTTGTGTCTTTTCAAACTCTTTAAACATGAAAACGACATCGAGTTACCGATACACTGGACGTGTAAAACTTAAATAGTGTAGGACCCATCGATCACAACGAGACCGAACGACTCCTTTCTAGGGTTTGTTAAAAATACTTCGAAGGACTCATTTGAAGGATGAGATTATATGAAAAGCATATGTTATCCTCCTCAATATTGTGTAAAAATAAATAGGTACTTACCAGTAATGGTGGGGGGGAATTGGGAAAGAACATTCACTTTTGTATTATTAAAGGCAGTATGTCACTCTTGAACATGAAACTCTATCACATTTCTGTCCAGGTTGGGAAATACATTTTTCTAATAGTTAATCAAACCTCATTGAAAGTACTCAATTGGTTTTGGGTATTATCGTTGATTCAAATTCTGCCAATTCTAAGTATCGTGTCACCAATATGTTCAAGAGAAGTCCAACCTCAGTCAAAATTACCTTGCAAATCATAACCTTCAATCGTGTCAGTCATCCCTGAGTCAGTCCTAAATCACTTCAAATTTTGTTCTTCAAAACTTGATATGAGTTTCGTGTCATAGGCCCTCCTGCGACAGATTGCTTCCTATCGACTTCAGCTCACTATCTAGGAAGTTGATCTAGAAACCCTTTTTAGTACCTTAAGGCTTGCATACCCTAATGGTAGGTTTCTTGCTCTTGATGATAGGTTCTCATAATTTGCCTTCGATCGAATGATTCTATGAGTGTTTGAATTCAAAACATTTAATCACACTTCATAGATTGTATTGGGGTATCTTGAGTGATTAGGAGATCTTGTCCATTGCTCAAAAATGCTCAAAAATGAAAGTGCTCAAAACAGGTCTGAACCTAAGCGACCGGAAACGTCTCATCGTTGTGATTCCGAAGTAGTGAACGGTTCTAAAAATAAATGTCGTATGAGGAATATATCACGTTCTATTCATTTTCCCAAACAGCAAAAATTTGGTGACTGGATGCCCAGTCAGCTTGCAGGTATAGTCAGCGAAATATTCTAGGAATATTCCATTTTCTTCAAGAGCCAGTGTGGTGGTGCCATATGGCACTCTTTGGACCATTAGATGAGATGGTACGAATTCATGATCTGGCTGTTGAATGTGTTTATATATTGGCGAATGACTGAGTGACACGTGGCAAGCCCGCAAGCTGCCACATGTCCTCACAAGGTTATTGTAAATTTTTTGTGGATTCAATGGGGGTCAAACCTGCGACCTCCTCTCCACACGCATAGACCATTTACCAATCCACCTACGCAATGTTTCTTTACTTATATTTGATGTCGCTTTGTTTTATGGAGTCAAAGTGTTTGCAGTGAGGGCTTGGGAGGCCAACCCCCTCTACCATACATCCATCCGCCCGGAACCATAACCCACGTGCTAACCATAAAATTCAACAAAAATCGGTGGAATTTTTGCAACGGTGATCATATGCGGGAGTTGGACGGTTAGAGCGACGGCTTAACATGGTGGCTTATGGAACCATGTAATGCGAAGTTCCAACATCAACGGCAAAGTTCAAAACTGTAAGCGGAAGTGGCATGTGATCACTTGTCACTCACATTAAATTTAATCGACAGTCTGCCCAGCGGTTCCACTGGCAGACCCCCAAATTCGACGGCCAGTGCCCATTTTGTTAGTGCTAACTGGAGTTCCTCTAGTTTTGGAGGAGCTTTCCTAGGTGTGAGTGGGAAAATTACTGTTATTGTCATAACTCTTGGATATTTCGACCATTTTTGGAGAATGAATAGTCATTTTTGGCTAATTTCAACATTCTTAACTCATTGGAATAGGTTTCAGATCCATCAAAGGTCATCTCACATAGGTTTTTCTTTAGGAGATGTCAAGGAGCCACTAGGGCCACTAGGGTGTTTTCTGTGTATTGAGCATCCATTCTCTGTTTTCTGCATATGAATAGTCATTCCTAACTAATTCAAGCATTCTGAAGCTGTTTTACAGAGAGAACAACCATTTGAGGATTTTTATCACATGCACTTACCATTTTTGAGCAATAATATATGAAGGACATGCCATTGGGAGCTGGACCAGAAGATGTATCCCAGGAGGGGTGAACTGCTTCATCAATTTGCTGAGTATTGTCATATGTGATGCTTTATTCTATTTCATTTACTGCTGAACAGTGTTATATAAGCTAATTTACATGCTTTAACCTCACATAAGAATATTTTTAACTAAGTTAAAACCATTTGTTTCACTTGCAAACTTCAGTGAACCTTATGCACAAAATTTAATTATTGTTTGGATACTTAGCATAGCAAAACTAATACATTCCATTCAGATCAAGTAGGTATCGGAGCTTGAGTTAAGCTAGAGTATTTTCTCTATTTAATATTTGTGCAAGGATTTTTTTAACAGTTTACGAGAGTTTTAATGCTTACTAGGCTGAAGCTTAAGAGAGGAGAAGGTCAATTTGTGAAAGTTCAAAGTAATCCTCACCCAAGGAGGGCAAGAGTGCCATTATCTCCACCTTAAATTTCACCTCAAAGAGAATAAGAAGAAGCCATAAGCATTACTTCAAGGGAGGAAGAAATACATGAAGAAGTTGATCCCAAGGAGGAAGAAAGAGTGTTTAGGAAAGAATTCCTTGACTTGAATGAAATGGTGAGAGTTATTTACCAAGAAAGAAATGAGAGACTTGAAGGAGAAGGATCTAAACTTCACAAGGAAGGAGAAGGATATTCAAGAGGAAATAAAGATGAAGATAAGTCAAAGAAGGGAAATGGAGGAAATGGAGATCCACCATCATCACCCTCATCCTCATCCTCATCATCCTCTACTTCAGTGAATCAATATCACAATTCAAAGAACACTCGTAAAAGTCCTTTTTTAAAACTTGATGTTAAGTTTTATTTTCCAATGTTTAATGGTGAAGTCAATGAAAAAAATCTTAACAATTGGATTAGGAAATTGGAGGTTTATTTGAAAATCCAGAACCTTCATGATGACGACACTAAAATTCAGTTAGCTTCTTTGAGAATGGAAGGTGCAACACTTGTTTGGTGGGAAGCCAAGACAAAGGAGGAGATCAAAAAACATGGTAAGATTATTTTATCATGGGCTGATTTCATTACTGAAATAAAACAACAGTTTTATCCAGTAGCTCATTTACATAAAGCTATCATGAATTGGAAAAATTTCAGACAACTTAAAGGAAAAAATGTACAAGACTACACCCAAGAATTTAGGAGAAGAGCTCTCTTATTAGGGGTATATTTGCAGAGTCAAGAAAATTTGCTAAATTACATAGGAGGCTTACATAGCTATCTAAAACACACTATCCTTATGTTCAATCCTACTATTCTAGATGAGGTTTGTGTTCAAGCAACACATTTAGAGGCTAGAGGGAAAAACACTTTTGAAGAGGGTAGAAACAAGCCTTTTAAGGGGAAAAACAAAGAGAAGACCTCAAAAGGAAAAGGAAAAAAGAATGCATCTGTCAAAAAAGAGGGAGAAAATGTTGTTTTTAAACACTATTCAAGAGAAGGCCATGAAGAGAAAAACTGTTGGAAGTTACATCCTGAAAAAGGAACCCAATTTAACAAAAACAAAGGGAAGCAGAAAACTACAGCTGCTACACAACAAGACTTAGGTGATGATTCAGGTGACGAAACCAAAATTACAGACATGGGTTTGAAGAATATGAAGGGAAAAGAAACTAAAACTAAACCAAGTACTAGCACTTCAAACTATCATGTACAAGCTCCAAATGAAGAAGAAAGAATTGAATTATTTCATGTGAGTGTTATTTCAAAACATACAAATATTGACACATTGTTTGACAGTGGGTCACAAGCGAACCTTATCTCTGAAGACTTAATCAAGGAAATAAATATTGAGACCATTCCAAATCCAAAACCATATCCACTTGGTTGGATTTGTAAGGATGCAAACTTATAGGTTTCAAAGAAGTGTATATTTCACTTTGCAATTATTGCACATTTTATTGACACGGTTGAATTAGATGTTGTTCCGCTTGACATTACAGGAATTGTTTTGGGAAGTCCTTATTCATATGACAGGAAAGCTATCTTCTATCACCATGAGAACAAGTATTATCTATTGAAATATGGAAAGGAGTTTATTGTTAGAGCACATCGCAAGAATACAAACATTACTATGGTAAATGATGGACAGGTAAAAAGACTAGTGAATTCTAGTAAGAGTTTCATACTTCTTATGATTAAGCCTAAAGTTGATGTGAATCATGAGTCAATTGACCATTGTGATCCCAACTTAAAATAAGATTTATATGATGTAGTTGATGCACATCATGAGATATTTCAGGAGCCAATAGGATTGCCTCCTAAAAGGGAGATTCAACATGAGATTCAGTTGCAACAAGATTGTCCTGTTCTAAACATAGGCATGTACCGCATGTCTATTGTGGAGAATGCTGAAACAAAGAGGAAAATTAAATACTTGTTGGAAAAGGGACTCATAAGACCAATAAATTCACCATGTGGGTCACCGATAGTGTTGATTCCAAAGAAAGATGGAACTTGGCGTATGTGTGTGGACTTTAGAGCTTTGAACAAGATTACGGTAAAAAATCGTTACCCACTCCCAAGGATAGATGATTTGTTAGATCAACTAAAAGATGCTAAATTTTTCACTAAGTTATACTTACGTAGTGGATACCATCAAGTTAGAATTGCAGAAAGTGATATTTGGAAGACTGCATTCAAAACCAAACAAGGACTCTTTGAGTGGCTAGTTATGCCTTTTGGTTTGTGTAATACACCTGCAACTTTCATGTGTGTTATGGATGATGTTTTTCGTCCATTCCTTGATGATTTTGTTATAGTATACTTAGATGACATATTGATTTTCATCAAGACTAGAGAAGAGCACATAATGCATGTTAAGAGAGTACTTTATGTTTTGAGGAAAGAGAAATTATTTCTTAAGATGTCTAAGTGTGAATTTGGAAAACTTCTTTGGTTTATTTGGGACACATTGTAGGAGGAGGTTCATTGAGAATTTATCCTTCTAAAGTGGAAGCCATTGTGAATTGGCCCAATCCCAAATTATTAACATAGGTAAGAAGTTTTTTAGGTGCAGGTCAATATTGGAGAAATTTTATCGCTAACTTGTCTTCCATAGCAGCTCATATGAATGCAGTGACAAGTGTGAAACGTACTTTCCAATGGAGAGACAAAAAACAGAAATATTTTGAATCTTTGAAAGAGAAGATCAGCTCAGCTCTAGTCCATGCTTTACCGAACTTGACATAGCCATTCGAGATACATACTGATGCTAGTGATTAATCCACGGGTGCAGTTCTCTTGCAGCATGGTAAGCCTATTGCTTTTCATTCTGAGACATTTAATGGTGTTGTAGTTAATTATCCTACATATGATAAGGAGTTGTATGTGTTGGTTCAAAGTGTAAAAAAGTGGAAACACTATTTTATGGGCAAAGAGATAATTGTACATATTGATCACCAACTGTTACAGTACTTGCAATCACAAAGTAAATTGTAACAATCACGTCATTTCAGATGGATGGATTTCCTACAAGAATTTCACTTGGTAATAAGGTACAAGAAAGGTATTTTCAATAAAGTTGTCGATATGCTTTCAAGGCCTATTATTAGTGCTTCTACTTTTCTTAAGAATTATTCTATAGTACATGAGAGTTACATAGAAAAATATGCATCTGATGTTGATTTTAAGGACATGTATGCTAACTTGAGTTAAGGGAATCAGGTTAAAGAGATTGATTATCACGTGCATAACAATTTTTTGTTTCATTTGGGCAAGTTGTGTATACCACAAGGAGAGAGACTAAGTTTCATGAGAGAAGCTCATTCTTCTCTTATTGTTGGACATTTTTGGGGTAAGAAAAATAGTGGCACATTTACAGAGGTATTGTTATTGGCCTCACATGGTAGATAGTGTTTCACGTTTCATTAGAGGTTGTTCATTGTGTGCTACAAGAAAGCCTAGCAATAGGAAGCTTGGGTTGTACACGCCATTACTGGTACCATCAAGGCCATGGGAAAGTGTTTCTATGGACTTTGTTGGAGGTCTACCTATGTCTAGAAATTAGCATGATTATCTTTATGTATTAATTGATAGAGTCAGCAAAATGTGTATTCTTATGCCATGTAAGAAATATTTTACTGTTGAACAAACTACTGAATTATATTTTCAACATGTATGGGTTCATTATGGTTTGCCTACTTCTATTGTTAGTGACAGGGATTCCAGATTTGTTGGGAATTTTTGGTCCAATCTATGGAATATGATGGACACCAAGTTGAAAAAGAGTATTTCTTTTCATCCGCAAACAAATGGCCAACCTGTTACACAGCATTTTGTCATCGTCCCTGCAATACCTCGCCCTGCATATTGGAGGGTCATTCCCGTGATTTTTGAGTAATGTAATACTTTGCAAACACCTTCTTTGCATCCTTCTACATAAGGACATCATATCTCCTGTTGGAAATTTCCTCAAAAAAGCACACAAAACCTATGTTTTTTCCTTGGCACGGGTAGCCAGTTCACCCCTTGTGCCGATGTGGAATATTTGCACTAGAGCCTGCACCACCTGGCGCTCTGTCTCAGTGCATTGCCCGTGCCGAGATGTTTTAGGAATGTTTTTTAAAAATTAGAGGTGGAAGTTTCCTTCTAACCACCTCAAGGATGAGTCACTGGAAGTGGTTAAGTTTATTAGCCACGGATCTCCCTCTTTAGGCAGTGGTTTCCACCTCCCATGGAACACTCCTTGAAGATAGGCCTCCCTTCCATAATTATAGGGATCCTAACCTCTCCTTCTCCCTCTATAAAAACATGCCTTCTCCCTTTATGAAAGCTAACTGAACTTGGAGAAGAATACTATAATTGAGTAATTTCTATTGAGAAGGTAGAACCAAGGAGAACTCTGTAGAGAGAGTGCCATCTGAATTCCCGACGAGCCTTTGTGAGACGCACTCCGCTTGAACCCTGTTGGAGGAGATCGTGATGTCAAAGCTTGGTTGTACTCTTCCTTTCATTTATTAATATACTCGATTATGGTGTTGGTTCCATCTTTGTGTTATGTCGTTTATTTAATGCAATTTATTTAGTCCTCTTCGACTGACTAATATTTATGAGTGTGAATTAGTATGTTGTGAATTGTCATTGTTTCTTGTGTGTGTGTGCAGGTGTCCGAGCGTGAAAGCGAGTGGATCGTGATATCTCAAACCAGGAGCGAGAGGCAGCCACTCTTTTCGACAACAACAACAGCATAGGACCTCTGTTAAGTCTTCTATCGAATCTATTTCCATTCATTAACTAGGAATCAATATTATAGCTTGTTTTGTTTGTTACTAGACCCACCCTAGGGCTAGTGGGATCGACTCTGTCCAGAGAGGGGATTTACCTCACCAACAAATTGGTGGTTCCGCTGGGGATCAATGTCAGTTTGTCTTTCATCCATTAGGTCTTATTTTTGGTATTTTCTTGCTTATTTTTCCTTTTCTGATTATTCTTCTAAGTCTAAGACCCTTGTTCAGCCCCAGAGGATCAGATTTGACCTCTGTCTTTCAAAAAATTTCCCTTTTTCCTGAGTGAAATAGCTTGGCGCGCTTTATGTTCAGACAGTCGCGTTGATTGGTGCTAGTTGCTAGTGTTGCACCCGCGCCATCCCCTGTTTGGTGTTGATTACAACCAAACAGCCGCGGCGACCCCTGTAGGTTTTAGGGTTTGGTATGTTTTGAAGATTTTTGGTCAGTACTTTTGCTTCTAGGTTATTTTTAGATATGTCTTGAGTGCTTTGGGATTGTTTTTTATTGTGATCAGCATTCTTCCTTCAGTTTTTTTTCTATTTCTTATCAACATCGCAGCCTTAGGGTTTTTAAGTGCTTTGGTATGTTGAGCCTCTTGTAGGAGTTTGAGTCTTTTGTTTCACAGTCAACTTCATTCCTGGTCTGGTTGCATTCAGCTCCCTTGATTCGTTTGAGTGATTGCACTGGTTGAATGATTCTTGCCTCTTTCGTTCAATTTTTCTTCTTGTCACTCCAAGCATAGATCACACTACTTGCATGGGTCTATTTTGAAATATTTCTTCAATTTGAGAGATTGAAACGTTGGTTTGAGTTTTGTTATGTTTGTTTTGGGTCGATTGAAATTATTTCGCTTCAACTCTTGCATTAATGTTCTCGAACTAGCGTTTTGGTTTGTTTTTCATGTCATTTAGCACATTGTTTGCTCTATTACATTGAAAAAAAAAAAATTTGTTTTCATTCTTATTTGCATTGTGAAATTGAAAGTCTTTCACGTATCTAGCATTGGACAATTCTAGGAAATATTTATCATTTTCATTAGCTTGCATCGGATGTTGTATTGGATGCTTCTGCGTGTTTTCTATCGCTTGAAAACTCCTAAATTTCTCGTAGATAGCTTTTCATCGAACGAAATGGTATGTTTTGGCATGTAGCTTGCATTTAGGGATTTTTGAGATCCAACAATCGGTAGGACCTTGGAATTGAAACATAAAGACAAGATCAACTTAAAATTTACTCAATTAACCTAAGGCAACATTGAAAGCTAATGAAACATTTAGTGGTCTAAGTTAGAGACATGCTCCGGCATATTTAAACCTAGCAGTTGTCGCTCACCATTTGGCTTCAGACAACACAAGTACGGACTTGCGCTCCCCGTACCATCGAGTATATAAAGGGAGACCCCTCTAGGTTGCAATCCTTTTATCCGTAGGAAGACCTTGTAACTGTGATACACCGAACACAACATTCGGGGAGACTACCTGTACGTATGTCAAGTCCTTGTTCAATTATTCTTTCATTTGATTACCAAGGTGTATATGGCAGTTCACGCAAACCTAGTATACCCTCTTGCTTAGAAACCTGAGTAGTCATTTTTTATCTTTACTGACTCCTCAAATTTGAAAATATCATCTAGAACTTGTCCTTTCGCGCTCATTCAACCTAAAAGTGATAGAGTCAACTTTTGCCTATTTCTCGACTCTTAAAATATGAAACGACAAAGTTTTGTTTCAATGTCTTAAAAACTAACTGTCCACGAAATATTCCTGGTTAAAGTTATCGTCCTTAGTACGTTGTTTTAGGATTGTTTCTAACGGCAACGTTTCCAGAGTTCACTAACCAAGGAATCCCCTCCAAAGGGAATCCTGGTCATTTTCCTGCTTTTGGGAATGTTGGTGCTCCTTATATGGAAAAATTATCCCTTCCTGGGTTAACTGTTAGTTTTCCCATGTGGTTATTTTTGACCTTGGTGGTCTCGAGTGCTCCGACCTCTATTCAACCATCTCCTCCACCTGAAAAACATCGTGTTGATTCTAAAGTGGACCTCTCCCATTCTTCACCTATTTCTTCATCATCCTCTTCTACTTCGCCTAGTGAAAGTATGGATTCTAGTAACCAGGTGGCTAAGAAGAAGAATAAGAAGATGAAGAAGAAGAAGTCAGATAAAAGAGAGGCTAGATCTGCAGCTATTGCGCCTAAGAAACCATCCCACCTTCCACGAAAGTTCAAATTCCATTGCATGTTGTGCAAAGGTGACAACCTTCTTTGAGACTGCCATGGCATTCCCAAGGTACTTGAAGCATGGTCTGACGGTCGTCTATTGTTGCCTTTGGCTTTCGGAAGTCATATTGGTAGCACATCTTCAACTAGTGTTGATAAGACTCATAAGAAACAGGGTAATATTACCAATCCCTGTAAGTTGTGTGAAGGGAACCATACCATTCACCTTTGTCTGTACATGGATGAAGCCAAGAGAGTGTTGAAAGACTCTACTGTTTCTGCACCCTGCCTTCTAGCTGGTTACCAGAAAAATTCTTTGATTCCTTCGCTAGTTGATTCCACGATCGGTCAAGAATCATCCTTGGTCGATCCCGCTCCCTCGGAAATTCAAATTTAGGAATTCGTTCTCGACCAACCATTGGATGTGGAATCGGTCGACTTGATCCCGCCTATGGTTCATCAGGTGTTTTTCGAAGAGAGTGGATCTCATCCCCCTCACGTTCCTCTTGTTTCTTCAGATTCCTTGGACTTGGAGAAATATCATCTCGTCCCTGTGATTTAAGAAGTTGCTCCTCCTGCTTCCATGATGGAGGTCCAGGAGGATGATCCTCTTGCTCTGGTAACACCAAGGGAAGACCATCTCAGTTCAATGGTACCTACTCCAAGTAGTTTGGTCACTTCCTTTGATTGGAGTCGATTTGCAAGATACCACCTATTGTAGCTCCTAGAGATAGTCTAGAGTTGCCATAGACCAGTGCCTAGGACATCTTATATAGCAGAGAGTCAAGATCATGTAATAAGGATAATCTTAGCAGAACCGGGCTCTCGTACTATTTCTTTGCATATGGGAAAATTAGATTTTAAATGGTACCGAATATTTCAGAAGCTCAACAATGAAGGAACAATAATGAATAGGCAAGATGTTAAGCTCCAACATAAATGCATAAGACAATTCCAAGACAGTTCGCTGTAAAAAGGGTTGGATTCTCAATAATTCACAGAGAATGATGATTGAAAGACGTCTACTGAAAACGTAGAAGAAAGAGGATATTAACTGTTATTAAGAAAATATTCAGAAACATATGCTAACATGTGCTGGGATTAAGCAATTAAGAATCCACACATGATAACAGCATTCGTAAATAACACCTCATAGCAGCCAATATAGTAGAAATGTGGATGAATCGAAAATGGGACAGCATATTACACTTGAGCCATATTTAAAGTGCTAAGAAGCCTATGATGTAAGTATCAACGAGGATAAATTTATATCAGAAGCAACAGGCAACTCGCATTCCAGAATGTAATACCAGATATATGGATGTAAGCGAAATGAATAACTACACTACAACACACAAGAGAGAATTACACAATGTAAAGAACCAAAACCAGAATCCTTTTCAAAGACAAAACTCCTTTTCATTGAGGCCCTACGGGCTCTTTGCATTCATATTAGAAATTTCACAAAAATTGCAAACAAGAAGCTCTTACACAGTCAATTCTTCAGAAAGTTTGTAACCTGTCTTTCTCATTGGATTTACCTTATGTAGGCTTCCTTCCATCTCAGCGAGAAGATATTTTTTTGGAAAAATATCTTCTTCGCATGAACAAAATTTGTTAAATGTCACTTTCACAACAAAAAAATTCATGATGGGGAATCAAGCCTCCCATCATGTGTAAACAGGCCCTCGGCCATTTTTCAAAAACAGAAATTTAAACAACAGTTTGGCGAAAAAGTAAAATGAAAGAGTGGGGAAAACAACCCACTCGAAACTTAAAAGAAATTAACTGAGTAAAAGTAAAATAGGTCGTTAAGGCCGAATCATGAGTTGACAAAGAATCATAGGTGTGGCTGAGTGGAGGCAGTGGCTGATTCAGGCGGGGGCACGTTTGCGGATGAACTGGCATGCTGGCTCATGAACTGCGCCCACCTCTGCTGACTGTCCATAGCTGGCTCGGGCATTGCTGAGAGTCCCTCCACCTCGACAAAGGCCTCAGTGAGGGCGTGGAAACCTGCCCCAATAGGAAGCTTGTGTTTAATCAAGTGGAGGAGGTTGAACTCTATTCTCAGGGATGAAACAATCGTGTCAGCTTTGAGCTGAGCTGCTTTGCCCGTCTGAAGGTCAATTCGGTCCCTTTCTTCTTGCAAGCGTTCTGTGTATCGGTCCAGAGGCAAGAGTACGGCAGGGGTGGTCGGGTCCCAGCGGGAGGCGAGTATAGTTGTCATAATCTCGCCCCATACCTCATCAAACCGTCCAACGTTGGCGACCACCTGTTGGAGAGCTCTTGAAGCTGCGACCCGGGCCATCTCTTTGTTGACAATTTTGCGACACTCGATAGCCTCAGTGAATCAGCTAGGAATGCCATGCTTCTTCATGTCGTCGGATCCCAGATCGCTGAGGAACGAAATGTACTCTTTGGCATGTTGGGCCCTGTTAGACAGATCAAGATCTGCCTCTTGCAGTTTCCTACTAAGGTATGGTACAGCAGACTTATGCTCCTCCATCATCCTTAGGAAGCTCCATTGCTCAGTCACAGCGGAGATTATATCTGACCAGATTATGCTCCTAGCCTCAAGAAGGGTGAGATTTCCTTTTGCACAGCTTTTCATATCGGCAATAATTTTCTGTTGATCTGCCATCATCTTCTTTTCCTGCTCTATCTCTCTCTGCAACCCTTCGACTATTTTGGTGTTCTCGGCCAGAGATTTTTCCAGGTTCGTGATCCTCTGCCTGGCTGTAGACGCTTTCTTTTCCAATATCTCAATCTCAGCTCTTGCTGCAGACAATTGCTCAGACAACGAGCTAGTTCCACTTGACACCACAGTTGGCTGGCAGCTGTGAGAGTCCCATCTCGCTTGTAGCTCTGTTGCTTTATCCTGTAACACGTTGATTGTTTCAGCCATCTTCTCCCTTTCCTCCCTTTCTTTTGACAGCTTGGCGGACATTTCTGCTTTTTCTTGATCCACCTGTACCAGTTCAGCCGTCTGGACATGGTGGGTGGCTGGTATACGGGCCTGACTTTTTGCCGATGCAACTTCCTTCTGCAGCTGTTCAATAAAGACCGCCTGCTGGTTTGTTTCCCCTGTATCTTTCCCTTTGATCAGGTCTTGGTAGTAACACACCTGATTGGCTCTGGCGCAGCAACTAACTTGTTCGGCTGTCAGGGTAGCCCTCAACTGGTCATGTTTCTGCTCTAATTTCTTCAGCGCGAGGGTGACCTGCATCAATTTATCTTTCATCATGTCGCATACCGTCTGGAACAGGTCGCACTTGTCGTTGGCTGGTACCTTCTTCATGTCGATGGCAAACTCAAGCACCCGATAGCTAGGGACATCAGAATTAGGATCCAGGATGGCTTTTTCCATAGACATTACCAGGCTTTCGGTGTCCGCGTTGATGGAGGCGGAGAGTCTGGTATGATACTTCTCAACATATCCCCCCAGATCAACTTTGTACTTGTCGCGGATCACTTTATTTGTCTGATCCCTTTCAATTGCCCTGGGCGAAGTGTGCTTTATGATAGCCTGCGTGACCTCTATGAAATCAGAAGAAGTGGTACTGTCTCTCAGCACCATTATCCCTGCCTTGCTTTTATCCAACTTCCCGACACCGTGAAGGTTTCCAGCAGTTGCTCCGCTCCTATGACTTCTGCCTCGCTGGAGGCTGTTCTTTGTCTTTTGGGAGGGAGCGTTGCCCCTGAGGTACTTGCTTCTTCTCCTCCTTCTCCGCCTGCGCCTCTATTGACATTTTCTTCCTCCCCTGTAGTAGATGAATCCGTCTCCATCTGCGAAAACAAGGGCCAAGTTTCAAGATTAGCCCACCATTCCATAAATGGCCTCGGCTCATGCATGTAGGGTGCATACCTGTTCCTTTTTCTTTTGTTTGAGATAATTTCTCGAGGGTCATAAGCCCAGTGTTTTCCCAGCCTTAAGTCCAGACCTTGCAGCATTTTCTCAACAATCGGGAGGGCATGTCTCGAGTTTACCACGAAGGGGCCGATTTCGATGGGAAGCCTTAGGATGTATCCCTTCTTGGCGGGAACAAAATGGATCTGGTCGGTCTTGAGGGCTTGTCGGATGTATTCGAGTGCATAAACTCGTCTGACAGGAAACACTGGCAGCCGGTAGGGGGCAACTTTGGCTCCATAGACCCGAATTTCGGTGTAGTCCTCGAATAGAAACCAATCTCCAGTACTCTGGAACTTCCCGGCTTGCAGCCATCTTTTCATTTATGGAAAGACCCTAGGGGAAGGCGAGTCATGAATAATGGTATAGGCAAGAGACATGAAACTATTCACAAAACTGGAGTAACCCTCCCTCTTAGGTAATTGACGCACAGAGAAATTCCAGTCGAAGACTGGTCTGGGTTGGGAATTCTCAAGGTAAACTCTGTCTAGCCCAAACCCTCAAACTTGTCGGCATGCTGGTACAAGTAGAGACAAAAAACCATTGAACAGAAATGGAACTGACGGGTTTGTGGAAGCTCCTGGAATTGGGTTTGAATGGCTGTGGAGAGGAAACCATGGATATCTAATACCACCCCTTTTTGGGACATGAGCCATAAGAAATGGACGCACACCGTGGAAATGTCTTCCAAAATCCCCACCCCTAAAAGGCCAGCGATTAGAGAGAGAATGGACCGAACCTCTTCAACGAACAGACTTAATGGGAACGGCTCCACGACGCGCAGGGAAGCAACCTGGTCAACGGTTATAGAGGAGATGAAAGCTCGCTAGGCCTCCCGTGGCTGTTTGATGAACTGGGCTGCCAAGGCCGCGTCCTTGAAACTAACATATGTGGTGCTGGTAGGGATGCGGAGGGCCTGTTTGATAACATCGGGAGAAAGGGAAAAAACCCTGTTCCCCTGAGGAGAAGTGAAGGTGCCCTGATGCTCGTCGAAAACATCTCTGAGCCAGGTGATGAAATCGACCACAGAATGAACTTGCGAGGCAATTTGATGGTATAAGCCCGAAACGATTACCCGATAACGGTCTGTGTTCTTAATATGGCGACTTAAAAGCAAGGTTTTGATGTTGCGGATGTCAAATGGGTACTTGGGGTCACATTTACCAGCCTGCAAGTCAAGGAGAGGGTCGAAACCGGGAGGAATCCTAGATTCACGGACCTGGGGGGTCTCTGGCTCATTCTTTTTTGGCGTTCCCCTTCCCATGGCTGACATTCATGAATTTGAAAAAGCAAAACGAAAACAGAGGGAGAATGAATAATGGAATACCTGAACGGAAGGTAAATCTGCTCAGGAAAGCGACGCAGGGAGCTCTGACAATGACTGGGTAGACCAGGCGCTCTTTCCTACTTGGTATACGCCGTGGATGGGAACCTGCGACCTTTTACTGGAGTGAAATACGGAGGGAATGTTATCTCTGGACTGGGTAATTTTAGGTAAAAGACGGATAGATAAAACGAGTGAAGGAAAGTGTCCTAAGGACACTGACAGTGAGGCACGCAGTGCATAAGGATTAGGTGTGTCAGAGTGTAGGTGGGCGCCTCGTGCCAGGTTTAAGGCTGGTACGGGTCTCGGTACCAGCTGACCTAATGGACTTTACCTTACCTTTTTACCGTATGCGTTGTATAACTCCTGAAACATATGAGCTCTTATATCGATTAAATACATAACCTTACCACCGTGAGGGTCCACCTTTCGATTCGCCACGTCACCACACCACGCGGCATGGTCCTGCCACCTCCTTCTAACATTGAGTCCCGACCACGCTGTGTTGTCACAATTCCGCGGGGGTATGGATCTCGTCCTCCCCTCGCTGCTCGACCCCCTCGGAATTTCCCTCGTGCATCCTCACGTGGCAACATTTCCTTTCAATACATAGGTTTTGCGTTTAGTGCCATGTTCAATGGCCTTTTATGTTTCCTGTTAGCCCTTTGGCTTTACACTCCATCCTTTTTGTGTTGATTCCTCATCGGCTTAACGTACGTGGCTTTCATTACCTTGTCTCCTTTCGACCCACTTTTGAAATATTTCGCCCTTTGATATAAATTTTAATACATGGCTTGTCAACCCTTTAATACACCCATGACTAATGTTAAAGATTGAACAACATTGGCTCCACCTGGGGATGGCACGTTTGTCCCCGAACGTGTCGAGAACCATGCAGACCACCTGTTTATCTTATGTGAATGCCACTTCTCCAACACTTGTGACTTCTCTCTGGACAAATCATCATGACTCATGCATTATTTAATTCAAAAAAACGAAAACAGCAGCTAATGTACAATATAATACAATCAGGCTTCTTCAGCCTGCTTCAGAACTGAAAATACAGCTTGAGGAACTGTCCATTCACAGGGGCATCGAGCAGATCTCCCTGCAAATTCTCCAGCTTAAAAGTGTTATTTCCTCCTTCCTCTACAATTTTGAAAGGGCCGAACCAAGGAGGATCGAACTTACCATGCTTGCCTTTATCAGCCCTTCGAACATCCCACCTGAGCACTAGATCCCCTACCTGTAGACTTCTGTATTTAGCACGTTGATCAAATAGCTCTTTCATCTTCTCCTGGTACTCTACTAGCTTTTGGTTTACTTGATTGCGAGTTTCTTCGAGCTCTACCAGTTGATTAATTCTCCTGATAACATCATCAGGTTCCTCCTGGCTCTCTTGCATAAATCGAGCCACTGGAAAAGCCAGCTGTATAGGGAAGACGGCTGCACATCCATATACCAACTCGTATGGAGATTTCCTAGTTGCTCTTTTGTTGGTAATTCTATTTGCCCACAGAGCGAACTTCATCTAAGAATCCCAATTCTTCTAGTTCTCGTTGATGGTCTTCTTTAGTGCTCGGACCAGAGTTTTGTTTGAGGACTCTGCGAGGCCATTTCCTTGGGGGTAGTAAGATGTAGAGTGACCCAACGAAATATTATATTGCTGGCAGAAATTCGCAAATTTTGTAGATTTGAAAGCTTGCGCATTGTCAGTGATTATTCTAGCGGGGCAGCCAAACCTGGATATAATATTCTCTTCCATAAATTTCATTATAACTGTGTCTGTAGCATTTCTTGCAGGTATGGCTTCTACCCATTTCATGAAATAATCCGTGGCAGTCAGGATCCATCTATGCTGGCCACTTGAGGGTGGGTGAATTTCGCCTATAAAATCAATTCCCCACTATTTGAAGGGTTCGTCCACATGGACAGGAATCAAAGGCAGATCTGCGAGTTTCTATTTTTCTGCAAATGTTTGGGATTTATCACATGCCCTGACCCAAGTGAAGACATCTCCAAACAATCTTGGCCAGTAAAAACCAGCCTTCAGGATCTTGTGAGCGGTAGCCCTCCAACTGTAATGGTCCCCACATATACCTTCGTGGAACTCTACTATAATACTTCCCACCTCTTCCTCGGTCAGACATAAGATCAGGATGCCTGAGGGATCTCTCCAGTACAGCTGGGTGTTTGCAACCATATACTTCTATGACTTCAACCTCAGTGCCCTGTATTTAGCCTTCTCGAAGCTAGGTGGACAGCTTAGTGTTAAGAGGTACTCCACTCTTTCCTTGTACCACCGGCTGGTGAGGTATTTCATCTGTATCTTCTGGGAGGCTATCTCCACTCCCTGTGATTGTTCTTTTTCCTTAGAATCTTCTTTTGTTGTCATAGACAGATTGATACCCAAGGCCTGGAAATTTGACTCAGATAGGATCTTGGCTAGACCTTGCCCCTTGATTAATTTGGTAGGACGAATATCTAACTCATATTCCTGTATCTTGGCTATCCATTTTCCTCTTTTTCCCTCACTGTCCCCTTGGATGAGAATGTCCTTAACAGCTGTTGTAGGAACACATGTAGTGGTATGGGACTGTAAAACATACATTCAGAAAGCCTTGAGGGATTTCACCAGAGCATAGGCTTGCTTCTCCAATATGTTATATTTGAGCTCGGCATCACGCAAAACTTGGCTGAAGAATGCAATTGGCTTCTCATAACCTTCCTCGTTTTTCTGCAACAGAACTCCAGCCACTATGTGGGGTGACGCAAAAGAAAAAATCATAAAAGGTTTGGAATAGTCGGGCCCGGCCAATACAGGGGCTTTAGCAAATGAATTTTTTATTCTAGTAAAGGCCTCTCTTGATTCTGATGACCACTTCACTTCATTGTTCTTTTTTAACATGTCGGTGATGTGCCTAACTATCTCAGCATAGTTAGGGATGAACCTCCTCAGAAAGTTTATTCGGCCTAAAAATACTTGAATTTCCTTTTTGTTTCTGGGCAGGGCAATGCCATTTATAAATTCAACTCTTTTAGGGTCTATCTTCACTCCATCTTTGGTTACAATGTGCCCCAAGAGCTTGCCCTCTTCTAGTGAAAACAGGGACTTCTGTGGGTTAAGGGAGAGACCATACTTTCTACACTTCTCAAAGGTTTTGTGCAGGTGTTCTATGAGCTCTACATCATTCTTTGAGAATACAGTAATGTCGTCCAGATATACCACCACAAACTGGTCCTGCTCTCCAATAAAAGCAATATCCATGGCCCTCTGAAAAGTGGCCCCTACGTTGATCAACCCAAAAGCCATTCTGGCATACATGAACGTTCCCCATGGAGTGGTGAAGGCCATCTTATTTTGATCTTCTGGTAATACTGCCACCTGATTGTAGCCCGAGAACCCATCCATCATGGACATCCAGGAAGCTCCAACCACTTTCTGCAAGATATGGTCCATTTTAGGCAACGGGTAATTATCCTTTAGGGATGCCCTGTTCAGGTTCCTGAAATCAACACATAACCTTATTTCTCCATTCTTCTTTTGCACTAGGACTAAATTGGCCACCCACTCAGAATATCTCAATGGCACTATAATTTTTTCCTTCAGCAGTTTCTTTATTTCTTGCTCAATAGAAGGCAACAATAGGGGGTTAATCTATCTGATTTTTTGCTTATGTGGTTTTGCATCTCCCTTCAGTGGAATCTTATGCTGCATAATGCTGACATCAAAATTTTTTAGGTCTTGATATGACCAGGAAAACACATCTCTGTAGGCCTGGAATAAATTTTGATACAGTTGTTTGTATTCCTCTGGGACCTTCTTGGACAACTTCACAATTTTTGGATCCTCTTTAGTGCCCAGATTGAGGTCTTCGACCTGGTTTTCTGCCACCACTTTATTTGGCTGTAAAGGAACATCATTTTTGTTAAACAACCTCTCTAAAGGCACTAGCCCTCGGGGAATGACATTCCATTTCAACTGCAAAAAATTGTGGCCAGCTATTCTCTCTTCCAGCTTATCTTCTGGAATGTCTCCAGTCTCTTCCTCATAACTTTCAATCTCCATGTTGGAAAACTCCCCAACATTTTCTAGGAATCTCTTCACCTGCTCCTCATCTTCAAACACCTGCCAGTGCTTGACATTATCTGGGATTGAAGGTCGGTATCTTACTTCGATTTCATATCTCGGGAGAGGGTTCTGAGGTGGGCGGAAGGTACTAGCAGCCACTGCCAAGGAATCTGTCATCCTGTTCTGTTCTCGGGGCATGAATTGAATGTTGAATTCCAAGAAGGATTTCTTTACAAGATCCCAAACTTCATTTCTATAGGCCTTTAGCCTAGGATGTTTGGCTTGACACTGATTTTTTACTTTTCTGACTGCCAATTCAGAATCTCCCAGCACCTTTAGATTTTGTATGTTCATACTCCTTGCTGTCTGCAGCCCCAATATGAGTGCTTCATATTCAGCCACATTGTTTGTGGCCTCATACTTCAGCTTGAAAGATAAGGGGACCCATTGACCCATAGGTGAAATTAGCAATACTCCAGCTCCATTTCCTTCCCTGGAATTTGCCCCATCAAAGTGGAGTGTCCAGATTTCAGATCCATAGTCCTGCACTGATGATTCAGCCTTTATCTGGCAGAATGAGGGCTCATGGGCATATTATTGATCTTCTTCCAACATCAAACACGAGAAATCCCCATCACGGCTGTAGACTGGGGAATTAACTAAATCACCTGCCTTGGTGACTATTTTGAAAAATCTGGTTTCTCGATACAATCTCCTCTCTTGGCCACCAAAGACAGGGATAGTGGCATAGGTCAGGTCCAGCTTAATTGATCCTCCGATTCTGGTTCCCCAAGACCTTGATAGTAGCATACTGAAGCGGGCTGGGATGTCAACCACTACAATATCCATCACCACACTTTTGGCAGGGATCTGAGCCAGATTAACTGCCATATCTTTAATCATGCCCAAGCATTTCACTCTTTTGGAGTCAAAAGAATAGAGGTCTTTGTATGGGCGAGTGATTTGGAGTCCCAATTGCTCCATGACAGATAGGGGCATGAGGTTGTGAGATGCTCCTGAGTCTAACATACAATTATGCAACAATAGATCATGGATCACTAAAGATACATAAAAGGGAGGTGTGGAGGGATATAACTCTTCAACGTGTGGACCGAACACTACCATAGGTCTTTCTTCTTGCAGGTTAAGACTATCTGGAATGTGTGGTGCATCAAGAGGAGAGATGAAGGAAGTGACCTATGACTGATAAGCAGGTTGTTTCAATAAATCAGACAGAGGAACTGGTATTTTTACTTTTTCAAGCTCTTTTTGTAAACAGAAGACAGATGAAGGCTTATCTACTGACACTTCTTTTTCTTTTGACTCTTTACTTTGCGGGGGAGGCTTAAATTATTTTACGGTGGGATTATCATTAGGGGATACAGCTACTTGTGAAGAAGAAGGCATTTGACTATCAGATTGCAGAGATTGGTTAAGGGGCCTCTTACCTTTTTCTGGGGGTTTTTGAGTATTGACCTCCTTCTGTGCAGATGCTGACTTTTGGCGTGTGTCCTCCTCTTCATCTTGAGTGCGGGTTCTCTTTATGGATGACCTGAGGTCATATTTTCTATTGAAATGGGCTTGCATAAAGTCAATGAACTGTTTACAGTAATCATCGATCTCGGGCTCTTCAGTATCCTCGTTGTTCTTCATTTCTGAGTGAGCTTGTAGTTCCCCCTCCTCACTTTCATGTACAGGACATTCTATGTCATCACTGTCTGAGAAGACAGGGCATGCCTCCTCTTGTTCATAGGTAGAATTTTCAGGAGAAGCCTCCACTTGCCCCTCCAAGTATAGAGGATGTGGTACCTGATCTTGTTGCTCCTTCTGTCCTCTCTGCAGTATCTGCAAGGGTGGTTTCCTATATTGAGGATTGAATCCCCTATTTGGAGCATTCTGGAAATTCTTTGGGGGTGAATTTTTGGCCTCCATCTCAAGATTGACCAGCTTACTTGAGAGATTATTGATCATTCTATTCATTTCCTCAATCTTTTCATTGGCCGAATCTCTGTCTTGGCCTGAGGTGGATACTTCCTCTTTTCCCCTCCTTCTGACATCGTGTTCTGGTTTCCCTTTATATTTGCCAGTCGAGACAATGTTTGCTTCTATCTCCAACACGTCTATTTGTGCATCATCCAAAGTGGCTGGCTTTCTCTCCCTTAATGAGAAACCAAATTCAGAATCAAATGCTGCCACAAAAACGACCTTGGAAGCGGTATGATGAGGCTTCATCTCGGCAGGGAGACTCAGGTACAATTTGTTAAATCTTCTGATAAACTCTGATACCCCTTCATTGTGCTTCTTTTTCAGAGTGTTGAACTCGGTAAGGACATTACCGTGATCTTTCTTTTCCCCCCACTTTTTGATGAAATCTTCCTCCATTGCCTCCCAAGTGTTGATGGAACGAGCTCCAAGTGTTTTGAACCATTTTCTAGCTTCCCCATCTAAAGATTGCATGAATAGCCTTAGAACTACGTCCAGATGCTCCACATTAAAATTCTCTGTGAAAGAGCAGAAAATTTCGACATGTTTCTGGGCCTCAATGTCATTCTCACCACTAAATCTGGGCAGAATATTTAAATAATCCTGCGGCATGTCATTTAGTACTGCAGGTAGCTCCAAAGGAGCGTATCTATTTTGCAGGAAGCCAGGGACATTCGCCATTGGGGGAGGTGGAGGTAGTACAAGAGTCTGAGCTATAAGAGGAGGAGAAGGTGGAAGTGAAGTATGGATAATGATGGGGATGTAGTGAACAGCGGCTTGAGGGGTTGACGAGAATGTAGGGCTGTGAACAGCAACTATTTCAGTAACTTCCTTAATCTCCTCACTTTCAGGGGTAGGGTGGAAAGAGTAATGCGGAGTATAGCTAGACTCGGCTTCGTCTTTGATATGGGCGCCTCCCCGAGGTGGGCTCTCTGAATAGTAACCAGTATCTCTTATGATAGGGTTAGGGCCTTGTATTTGGGCGATTTGAGAGGAAGAGGACGGAAGATATGGAAAGTTTTCTAGGGAAAATTCAGGAATCTCGGTATGAACTGACTGCCTTTCCCTCCAGCCTCTTCTATGTAGGATTCTTTCTGGGTCAGACACAGAGGGTTTCCTTAACTGAGATGTATCCGACCTTAGGTGTGGCTTATGGGAAGCCAGGACTGCAAACAGGTTTAACTGAAAAATGATTGTGGAGTAGCCAAGGTGAGGGGTGCACAACTCTCAACTCTTCGTGCTCACCTAACTGAAGAGTGAATGGATTTTGTTGAGGCCCAGGGATCTTAAATTTCTTCAACTTCGTCCCCGGAAATGGCGCCAAAAAGATGTTGTAGCTCCTAGAGACAGTCTAGAGTTGCCATAGACCAGTGCCTAGGACATCTTATATAGCAGAGAGTCAAGATCATGTAATAAGGATAATCTTAACAGAACCGGGCTCTCGTACTATTTCTTTGCAGATGGGAAAATTAGATTTTAAATGGTACCAAATATTTCAGAAGCTCAATGCTGAAGGAACAATAATGAATAGGCAAGATGTTAAGCTCCAACATAAATGCATAAGACAATTC